>JAPFFP010043223.1:0-13418 GCA_026153255.1 Solanum medicagineum | reverse complement strand
AAAATTACTATAACAGTCAAATTAATTACACCTAAAGAGCAGTCTAGAAATTAACCCATTTCATCTGATGCTCCAATATGTATAGCCTCAACCAATCACATCACTAATTACAAAATTTTTTAATCATAAACCCTAACAACACACCCCCAGGGATTTCTATGTCAAACCCTGGACAGAACTTATCCTAACTTGCGTCCACTATTTTGAATCCATAACTACCAAATTAGGTTCAAAAATACACATAAGAGTTGTAGATACATGTATTGGAGTTGCAAATAACTAAGAATCATCACAAAATACAGGTCACACATCAAGATTTGATTAAAATACTAATAACCACACATAGAAGACTTCTCCGACAGAAAATTAGTCAGAACTTTCACTGTGTTCCACGCCTTCTTTTGATACCTTACAAGCAGATTTAGATTTTTACATAAACATAACAATTGTAGGTATGTGAATTATGTTCCCAAAACATATTTACACACGAAAAACACAGATATATACAATGAGATATTCTACAATTACTACACACTATGCAATTTAAAAACAGATTTCGACCTCTTACCAAAGGATAGGGAATTTCTCAACTTTTCCCCAAGGGAACCATTTTTTTTGTGTGTGGTCTTGAAAAATAAGGAATGGAGAGAGTTTATAAGTCTGATAAGGTCCATAAAACTGACTTACTTTGGAGGAAAACATATTTATGTCAAAAGAGTCTTAAGAGAAAAAGGTCCAATAAGGTGGCTGCGCAAGTCCCCTTTTCCCATTCCTTATGTATTTTGTCCACATATAACACTCACTATTAAGCCTTGTTTAACATATATAACTACATAAAAAAATAATAATTTGTACTAAGACAACCCCTCCCTCATTCCTTCCAACTATTCAAGAAAATCAATTTCTCTAATGACACGAACTTTAGTCAAAAAGTTGTGAAGTAGGGTTTGGTTTATCTCAAGGGGATATTTTTTTGAAAGTGAATACATTAATTAATAATAGGCTCTCCTCCTTAAGAAATTTCGTCTCAAAATTTACCTCATGCTGCAATAATAACAAATGCTTATTAGTCAGACCAATAATTGTCATCGTCATATGAACCTTCCCACATATTGTGAACATTATTAGGAGATCCTATGAGATCATCATCAATGATGCTGACTATAATTTGCTGAAGTAATCTCTTCCTTCAAATTTTCGCATAAGGGCGATGATGCTTGCAAAATAGCATAAAAAGTTTGGTCATCAAAGAAATTTATGTATGCATCCATGACTGTAAGTATTCTGTGGATAAGAAATCAGGAAGAGAATTAGCACTTCCTCTTTGTTATAATATCTCAAAGTCAAAAGGAGCTAATTGGGCTTGCTACCTAGCAATTATTAATTTAGGGATATGTACATGATGATTCATAAACACTTCGTAGGCCATAAAATATTATTAACCATGTAAAGGGACAAATAATATAGCTTGGACCTTTGACTAATAAGTAATTATACAAGTAATCCACACCAAAAGTACTAGAATCATAAGTCTGGGCTCTAATACCAATACTTGTGGCAACCCTCGTGGGAGGATGCCACTTTTGTACATTTTAAGTCTACATAACACTTGCTAACATGCGAAGAATTTAACACATGCCATATTAATCATAACTAATTAATGAATTCAAATAGTTAAAGGTATAGGATCCTGTTCTGAAGGTCGTCAAGTCGAGTTCTAGTTCAAGTTTAAAGCGCAAGTATCTTGCACAATAATTTCAACCACTATTTTATGCGATCTTTATACATTGCTCATATTTTTTGTAGTACCCATTGAAAACTCCATTTTACATAGTTACCTCAAAATAACAGTTATTGTAACATTAAAAGCATGCTCACCAGCTCCAATTTAACTAGAAAAGCTAAACCTTAAGTTATAACCCATGGTTTCGTAATTTACACATGCCTTTCTAGTTTAAACATACATATGCAATAGGAAAATCATGTACTTATCCCAAACTACTACGATATATACATCCAGATGCAAATGTGATCTCGTGCAAAGTTCCCAAAAAATCATCTTCTGTGGCCATCCTCAAGCATCAACTCAGTATGCTCCTACGATAGAAACAACTATGGCTAAGTGTGAAGCTTAGTGGTGTAAAAGCTAAAAGTAGAACCCTTTATATTGTTCAATTTATCATTGTAAAGTCGAGGGAAACACAATTGGAATACAGTAAATAAACCAGTAAAAAAATATATCAATAGTATCAAGTGAGATATTTAAACATCTAAGTGTCAAGAGTTCTTGGAAATTTTTTTACAAGACATTTAAATGCCAAGTTTCGCCCAATATGTATGTCTTACCGTCACACCAAACATAATCGAGTATCAAGAAGGACCGAAGCCCTGTATCAAGAAGGACCGAATCCCTGTACCAAGAAGGGTGGAGACACAATTTTCAAGAGAACCAAGAACCATATTAAGAGTGGTTTCCTAGTTCGTGCATAAAATGGACTGCTTCCATCTTTAAGGTGAACAAAAAATCCACAATTAAATGGCAATTGATCCGAACAAGAGGCATGCCAATGGTGACAAAGTCACAGCCACAAGAAGGACAAAGTCTATAATGGTGTCAAGTGATCAGGCAATTCATACAAATGAGCGAATTAAACAAGTTCCTCGCGAGTCCCAAAATATATCAACACAACCAAATAAAATGACAAGAACATAGCTAAGATACCAAGATAACATTGAAATGTACCAGCAGGTGACAAAGGTATAAGAACAAGTTTTTACACGAACCTAAAACTTTTAGCACGCAACCGACCCTACCAATTTCAAGTCGTCAATCAATACAACATTCGTTTTTTTTCAATCAACTTCCTTAAGATTGTATAAGAGTGTGAGTACCTTAATACTCATTTACATACTCATTTAACATTCAACACTTTTAATAGGTAGCAACTAACAAGAGAAATGCCAAAACTGAGTCTTATTTTTACAAATCAGGCTCTTTGCTGTAGTTTCATTGCCTTGCAACGCAACTCAAATTTGGATTGGTAAATGGACAAACTAGTCTTTCCGGTCTACATGAAAACTGTAGGTATATGAATATAGGTTACAAACAGTCAAGAATTACTTCAAAACACCCTTTGTACAAGTATTTATAATCTAAACCCTAATAACACACCCCCAGGGATTTCTATGTCAAACCCTGGACAAAACTTGTCCTAACTTGCGTCCACTGTTTTGAATCCATAACTACCAAGTTAGGTTCAAAAATACACATAAGAGTTGTAGATACATGTCTTGGAGTTGCAAAGAACCAAGAATAATCACAAAATACAGCTCACACATCAAGATCTGATTATAATACTAACAACTGCACATAGAAGACTTCTCTGACAGAAAACTGGTCAGAACTTTCACTGTGTTCCACGCCTTCTTTTGACACCATACAAGAAGATTTAGATTTTTACATAAACATAAAAATTGTAGGTATGTAAATTAGCTTTCCAAAACATATTTACACACTAAATACACAGCTATATACAATGAGATATTCCACAATTACTACCAACTATGTAATTTAAAGACAGATTTTGACCTCTTACCAAAGGTTAGGGAATGTCTCAACTTTTCCCCAAGAGACTCATTTTTTTTGTGTGTGTTCTTGAAAAATAAAGATAGGAGAGAGCTTATAAAAGGTCTGATAAGGTCCATAAAGCTGACTTACTTTGGGGGAAAACATATTTTATGTCAAAAGAGTCTTAAGAGAAAAAGGTTCAATAAGGTGGCTGCACAAGTCCCCTTTTTCCATTCCTTATCTATTTTGTCTGCATATAGTACTCACTATTAAGCCTTGTTTAACATATATAAATACATAAAAAAATAATAATTTGCACTAAGACAAACCCTCCCTCATTCCTTCCAACTATTCAAGAAAATCAATTTCTCTAATGGCACGAACTTAAGTCAAAAAGTTGTAAAGTGGGTTGGTTTTATCTCAAGGGGATATTTTTTTGAAAGTGAATACATTAATTAATAATAGGGGCGCTACACAACTTTCCAGAAATATGACACTGACCCATCCATAACGAGCCCAAAAAGAGCCCCAAGTGGCTCGGTGATGCCGCAGGATGCCTAGTAGGATTTTAGGGGCCAAGAACCAAGAAACAAACGATTTCAGTAGTATTTCGTGGGTATTTGCCTGCGGTTTGTGGTGCTGCCTAGGGTTCGGGCCAATTGCCCCAAATGATTATGCCAACCCATCCGTAATGAGCCCAAAAATAGTCCCAGGTGGCCTGGCGATACCGCAGGATGCCAAGTAGGATTTTATGGGACAAGGAACAGGAAATAAGCGAATTCAGTAGTTTTTCATGGGTGTTAGCCCAGGGTTTGTGGTGCTCCCTAAGGCTCGAAGCCAACTTGCCTAAAAAATTACATCGACCGTCCGTAACGAGACCAACAAGAGCCCCAGGTGGCCTGGCAGCGCCAAAGGATGCCTGGTAGGATTTATGGGCCAAGCAACAAGAAACTCGCGATTTCGGTAGTTTTCCATGGGTGTTAGGCCATAGTTTGTAGCATTGCTTGGGGATTCGGACCAACATTTTCCAAAAACTACACTGATCCACCCGTAACAAGCCCCACAATCTCCCAAGGTCGCCAGATGATGCTGCAGGATGCCTGGTAGGATTTTATGAGCCAAGTAACAGGAAACAAGTGATTTCAACAGTATTTCATAGGTGCTAGCCTCGGTTTGAGGCGCTGCCCGACGATCCGAGCCAACTTTCTCAAAGAATTACACCAACCCATCTATAACGTGCCGGAAAGAGCCCAATGTGGCTCAGAGGCACCACAGGATGCCTGGTAGGATTTTATGGGCCATGCAATAGGAAACATGCGATTTTGACAATTTTTCATAGGTGTTAGCCCATGATTTGTCGCACTGCCCAGGGATCCGGGCCAACTTTCTCATAAAATTACATCGCCCATCCGTGACGATCCTGAAAAGAGTGCAGGTAGTTCAGCACTGCCGCAAGATGCCTGGTAGGATTTTACTGGGCAAGAAACAGGAAACAGGTAATTTCAATAATTTTTCATGGGTTTTAGCCCACGACTTATGGCGCTGCTCAGGGCTCGGGGCCAACTTTGTAGAAAAATTACACCAACACACTATAAAGAGCCTGTTAAGAGCCCAGGTGGCTCGACGACGCAAGATGCCTAGTAGGATTTTATGCGCCAAACAACAGGAAATAGGCGATTTCGATAGTTTTCGTGAGTGTTAGCCCACGGTTTGTGGCGCTGCCCGTGGCTCGAGGCCATCTTTCAATAAATGTTACACCGATCTATCCGTAATGAGCCCGGTAGGATCCCCAGGCGGCATGGCGGTGCCGTGAGATGCCTGGTAGGATTTGATGGGCCAAGCAAATGAAAAGATGCGATTTCGATAATTTTTCATGGGTGTTAGCCCACGATTTATGGCGCTGCCTGAGGTTTGAGGCCAAATTTCTTAAAATATTACATTGACCCATTCGTAACGATCCTGGCAAGAGCCCCAGGTGGCCTGGTGGCGTCATAGGACACCTGGTAGGAGTTTATGAGCCAAGCAACAAGAAACAAGCAATTTTAGTAGTTTTTTGTGGGTGTTAGCCCATGATTTGTGGCACTGCCCGAGGATTCGAGCCAACTTTCCTGAAAATTTATATTGACCTCTCAATAATGAGCCTGACAAGAGCCCCAAGTGGCCCAGTGGTGCCTCAGGATGCCAGGCAGGATTTTATGGCCCAAGTATCAAGAAACAAATGATTTCGATAGTTTTACGTGAGTGTGAGTCCACAATTTATGGCGCTGTTCAGGGATTTGGGCCAACTTTCCCAAAATATTACACCGACCTATCCAAAACTAGCCTGCCAAGTATCCTAGGTGGCCCAATGGCATCACAATACGCATAGTAGGATTTTATGGGCCAAGTAATAGGAAAATGGCAATTTTGATAGTTTTTCGTGGGTGTTGTCCCACGATTTGTGGCTCTGCCCGAGGATCTGAGCTAGCTTTCTCAAAATATTTCACCAACCTATCCATAACGAGATCAGTAAGAGCTCCTAGTAGCTCGGTGGTGCCGCATATGCCAGGTAGGATTTTATAAGTCAAGCAACAGGAAACAAGCAATTTTGGAAGTTCTTCGTGGGTGTTTGCCTATGATTTGTGGCGCTGCCCAGGGCTCGGGGGTAACTTTCTCAAAAAATTATACTAGCCCATCCGTAACAAGCCCGGCAAGATAGGTTGCCCCGTGATGCTGCATGATGCTTGATAGGATTTTATGGTCCAAGCAAAAGGAAACAATCGATTTCGGTAATTTTCTTATGGGTGTTAGCCCATGGTTTGTGGCTCTGCCTAGGGATCCGGGACAACTTTCCCTGAATATTAGATTGACCCATCTACAATGATCTCAAAAAGAGCCCAAGGTGGGTAGGTGAAGCCGTAGGACACTTGGTAGGATTTTATGGGCCAAGCAACAGGAAACAGGTGATTTCGATAATTTTTCATGGGTGTTAGTCCACGGTTTGTGGTGCTGGCCAGGGATTTAGGCCAAATTTCCAAAAACAATTACACTAACACATTCAAAACGAGTCCTGCAAGAGCTTTATATGGTCTGACGGTACCACAGGATGCCTGATAGGAATTTATGGGCAGAGCTACTTGCAATTTTGGTAGTTTTCGTGAGTGTTAGCCCATGGTTTTTGGCGTTGCCCGGGGATCCAGGCCAACTTTCCTAAAAAATTACACTAACTTGTCTGTAATGATCCTGGCAAGAGTTTCAGGTGCCGCAGCGGCACTACAGGACGCCTAGTAAGCTTTTATGGGCCTAGCAACAGGAGATATAGGATTTCGATAAGGTTTCGTGGGTGTTAGACCATGATTTGTGGGGCTGCCCGGGAATCCAGTACAACTTTACTAAAAAATTAGACCAACTCATCTGTGACGAGCCCGACAAGAGCCCTAAGTGGCTTGGTGGTGCCAGAAGACGCCTGATAGTATGTTTTGACCAAACAATAGGAAACAAGCAATTTCGACAGTTTTTTCATGGGTATAGCCCATGGTTTGTGGCGTTGCCCGAGAATCTGAGCCAGGTTTCCTGAAAAATTATACCAACCCATCCGTAACGAGCCTGGCAAGAGTCCTAGGTGGCCTAGGGGCGCCACAGGATCCCTTGTAGGATTTTATGCACTAAGTAGCAAGAAATAAGTGATTAGTACAATTTTTTGTGGGTGTTGGCCCATAATTTGTGGCGCTGCCAGGGGCTCAGGGCCAGCTTTCTCAAACAATTACACCGACCCATCCGTAACAAGCCTGGCTAGAGCTCAAGGTGGCCCGGTGGTGACACAGGATGCCTGGTAGGATTTTATGGGTCAAACAACAGGAAATTGGCAATCTTGACAGTTTTTCATGGGTGTTAGACCACGGTTTGTGGAGTTGTCCAGGGATCCGGGCCAACTTTCCTAAAATATTACATCAACTCATCCTTAATGAGATTGACAAGATCCCAAGGTTGACCGACGGCGTTGCAGGATGCCTGGTAGGATTTTATTGGCCAAGCAACATGAAACAAGTAATTTTGGCTATTTTTCATGGGTGTATTTTTGCGTTGCCTAGGGATTTGGGCCAAATTTCTTGAAATATTACATCGAACCATCTGTAACGAGCCCAGCAAGAGCCCCAGGTGGCCCGGTGGTGCCGAAAGATGCCTGGTAGGACTTTTTTGGCCAAGCAATAGAAAATAGGTGATTGCAGTAGCTTTCATGGGTGTTAACCCACATTTGTGGTGTTACCTAGGGATCCAGGACAACTTTTCCAAAATCTACACTAACCTGCCCCTAACGAGCTCAGACAGAGCCTTAAATGGCTCGACGGCGCCTAGGACGCCTGATAGGATTTTATGGGCCAAGCAATAGAAAATAGATGATTTTGATAGTTTTTCATAGGTGTTAGCCCACGGTTTGTGGCACTGCCCTGGGGTTGGGGAAAATTTTTTTGAAAAATTACCCAAACCTACTCGTAACGAGCTCGGCAATAGCACCAGGTGGCCTGACGTCGCCACAAGACACCTGGTAGGATTTTATGGGCCAAGCAACAAAAAACAAGTGATTTCAGTAGTTTTTTGTGGGTGTTAGTCTTCAGTTTGTTGTGCTACCCCAGGATCTTGACCAACTTTCTTAAAAAGTTACACTAACCTATATGTAACAAGTCTGGCAAGAGCCCCACATGGCCCGGGGGCATCGCAGGATGCCTGGTAGGATTTCATGGGTTAGGCAACGTGAAACATGTGATATTGGTAGTCTTTCGTATATTTTAGCCCATGGTTTGTGGTGTTGCCCGGTGGTCGGGAAAACATTTCCTAAAAAATTACACCGACTCTTCTGTAACCAGTCCTATAAGAGCACTAGATGGCCCGTCACCACCGCAGGACGCCTGGTAGGATTTTATTGGCTAAGCAACAGAAAAACAAGCAGCTTTGGTAGTTTTTTGTGAGTGTTTGCCTATGGTTTGTGGCTCTACCTGGGTCTCAAGGCCAACTTTCCCAAAATATTACACTGACCCGTCTGTAACGAGCTTTTCAAGAGATTAAGGTGGCTTGGTGGTGATGCAGGATTTCTAGTAGGATTTTATGGGCCAAGCAACAGGAAACACACGATTTCGGTAGTTTTTCGTAGGTGTTAGCCCACGGTTTGTGGTGCTGCCCGAGGCTCGGGACCAACTTTACCAAACAATTTCACCGACCTATCCATAGCGAGCCTAACAAGAGCCCTAAGTGGCCCAGCGGCATCGCAGGACGGCTGGTAGGAATTTATGGGCCAAACAATAAGAAACAGGTGATTTCGATAATTTTTCGTATGTGTTAACCCACGGTTTGTGGTGCTGCCCGGGAATCTGGGACAACTTTCCTAAAAAACTAAATTGACCCATCTATAACAATATCTCCAAGAGCCCCAGGGGCCCGGGCTGCCGTGGGATGCCTGGTAGGATTTTATGGGTCAAGCAACAGGATAAAGACGATTTCGCAGTTTTTCGTTGGTTTTAGCCCACGCTTTCTGGCGCTGCCTGGGGATCGAGGCCAACTTTTATGAAAAATTACACTAACTCATCCATAACAAGCCCGACAAGAGCTTCAAGTGGCTCGGCAGCTCAGTTGGACGCCTGGTAGAATTTTATGGGGGCCAAGTAATAGGAAACATGCGATTTTGGTAGTTTTTCATGGGAGTTAGCTCATGATTTGTGGCGCTGCCCGGTGATCGAGGATAACTTTTCAAAAAATTACACTGACCTGTCCATATTGAGCTCGACAATAGCCCTAGGTGGCTTGGCGGAGCTTCAAGACACCCAGTAGTATTTTATGGGCAAAGCAACTGGAAACAAGCGATTTCAGCGGTTTTTCATGGGTGTTAGCCCATGGTTTGTGGCGCTGCCCCAGGATCCGGGCAGCGCCGCATGACGCCTGGTAGGGTTCTATGGGCCAAGCAACGAGAAATAGGCAATTTCGGTAGTTTTTCATTGGTGTTAGCCCACTATTTGTGGCACTACCAAGGATTCGGGCCAACTTCCCCAAAATTACACCAACCCATCCATTATAAGCCTGGATAGAGCCCTAGGTGGCTCGCCGGCACCACAGGACACCTTATAGGATTTTATAGACCAAGCAACAGGAAATAAGCGATTGCAGCAATTTTTCGTGGGTGTTACCCACGGTCTGTGGTGTTGTATGGGGATCCGAGCCAACTTTTCCTAAAAACTGACCCATCCATAACGAGCTTGGCAAGAGCTCCAGGTGGATTGGCGGCACCGCAAGACGTCTGGTACGATTTTATGGGCCAAGCAACAGGAAATAAGTGATTTCAGCAATTTCTCATGCATGTTAGCCCATGGTTTGTGGCGCTTCTCGCGGCTGGGGGCCAACTTTCTAGAAAAAGTAAGATATGAACAAATTAACAAACACAAGTAACCACCTAAGAACACAAACAACCTCGATTGTCAACCCAACTCAACCACTAAATACATAGAATCGACACCTACGTCTCGGACACTTAGATGTGACCATCGGAGAATGGGACCACGGGTTGCGTCGCCTGGGATCTCAAACACTCGAATGTGGCCACCGAAGACTTAACCTATAAGGTGCATCTAGGTCTCGGAGTGTAGAACCAGTTACACTCTCTCTAGCCTATCAGGATTTGGATCTGCCAAACATACCATCTTTCTTGACGGAATCATCCCCATTGAATCACATAATACACCACCTCACTCAGATAAAGACAGATAACCCAACATTAGATGCAAATAAGCAGCTCATAATAACTATTAACAGTATTCGGATGTATATGTATCACAAATAACCATGGAGTCATGCCCAATAGAGGCCAAATATACCATAACTTTGTCATTCACGAGTGCCTCGAGTAAACATAGACAATCATGGTATATCATAGGTATCTGGGAAGCCAAATCCAACAAAGTCATATCCATATTAGAATCAGGCCATAGTACGACATATCATCAATACACAGTCTCCTAGTCATCGTATCTCAGTAACAACAAGCTATACACACTCATAAAGGTACGAGTCAAGGTAGAACACATGCCTGTCCCAGGGCACTAGACTATTTTTGGCCCTTACTAGGCCCTTTCTCTGTGTAAAACAACTCATAGGACAGTGTCGGTATAACCTAAGCTAAGGCCCAAAAGGCTAGACAATAAGACGGTGACATCTGCCAAGATCATATCATAGCCCAACAGCCACAACGGATATCTCCTAGTGACCCCATAAGTCGACCCACTAATAATGTGCCCTTCTCAAAATTGGGTATCAGCCTCTAGGACTAAACCACATAGCTAGTCTCTCATCATAAATGGCCCAAGAAGCATGTAGTACATAACCTAAGGTCACACTCTTGTCCCTAACCTGCTAGTAGCTCAATAGTAACATATCTTACATCCCAGGTGACAAGGTTCCTTTAGGAGCACAACTATAACTGTTCCCAGAACATGTGTGATTCTTCTGCCACTAACTAGTAGCACAAGTACTTAACAGATAACAACAGTATACAGGATCATATAAGTCAGAGGGCAACACAGAATCGTGTTTGATTGGGCAAATATACCATAATCTATGCAGCTAGAAGTGCTCAGAACAGATATAATGCTAGAATCATTGCACAAGGTAGCATGTAATACTTGTCAGCCTCATAAGCGAGTATATTTCAGTAATCTCAGGTCACACACACATACAAACAAGAGTCATTACCTTTTACATGTTCTCAGCCCATCCAACCCCTTTTCAGGCCCTTCTCGTATAGTATAACAGCTATAACCAACACAACCCTCAATACAACAACTATCATCCCATAAGATCATATATATACAAAATACAAATCACATACAACCATATACAACGTCTACTGCACAACTCAATCTATAAACAATCCATTCCTACACATATCTATTCAAATATGCATGCATTTTTACTCAGTCTAAGGTATAAAGGAAGCCTAGCCTACCTAGCAAATGACTCTCACATTTCGAACCAATTTAGCCAAGGTTTCCCTTTTGAATTGTTCATCAATGCTGCTTAGCTGTCAAAACATAAGTCACAAAATCATTACGATTGATTTGGCTATAAAATCTCAAGAAACAGGGAAAATTACATCAATTACGACTAAAATGGGAAAAACCAGGGCCCGTGCCTGAAATGCCAAACCAATCCCCATAAAATAATTCCTATATCACCTTGAGTCCATAGCCAGAAATTGAGCGCAAAACAGATCCCAGAAGACAGAAAAATGACTCAAAAACGAAGTTGAATTTCTTATCAGAAAACATTTCTTACATAATGTCTCGGTCAAATTTTGAAAAAATAAAGACAAATTAACATGATCCAAGCAAACTACAACGTGCCTCTCGACAAATGGAATAATTCAGACACAAATTTCACTTAATTCCGTTGAGAAATGACCGAAATATCGCAATGTAAAGTTTTCATTCATTTCCGATATACAACCAGTGAAAAAGTAGTGATTTTACCTTGAAAAATGTGCTGAATCTAGAATCTAACTTCACCATGGTGTTCCTTGTGAAAATTCAAGTCACTTCGACCTTTGAATCACGTAAATCGGATAAGAAATGTTTCTGAAATTGCCATGTAAAGTTAGAGAAAACATGTATATATAGATGTAATCTCCTGGAAACATGTATATATATATAGCCAGCTGCTTCCTTTGGCCGCTCAATGCCATGATACAGCGCTAGGTCATGCCACATGGTAGCTCCAAGACATGCCACATCACTCCCCCTTCTTCCTTAACATTTCAATCCCTTTTTCCGCTATTTCGGACTTGTTTGGACTCCAATTTTCGCAAGTGAACTATGTAACCATATGGATTTTGACATTCCGAATCCAACAGTGCAATCAGAAATTCCAATGTAGGTTTTTATGCTAACATAAGGGTCCCACTTCTTTATACACAACTTTTAACGGAAAGCCCTCGGGGGGGGGGGGGGGAAATCACATTCGGAAGTCCCTGGTATTAAACTAAGGGTCATCCTAGACCGAGATCGAGGTTCCTAAGCTAATCGGGCCATCAAAATTCTCATTTATGGCATGACTCTCGAGGGTGTTGATTGGGTCAACTACTGATCGGTTCCGATGGGCAAATTTGCAATCCATGATATGATTGCACCGGACGTGCCCTTAGCATAATTCGACCATTTCGGAGCTAATGGAATCGTCATAATTCCACTCTAAGGCCATTTACTTAGACTTTACTCGAAAATGCATTTTATAAGTATAACTTCCCAATTAACTCAAAAATCCACATAACTTCCCAACCAATTGCAATCCCAACAGTCGCAACAAATCAAGAATGGCCCAAGATCATTATGCACATTCTCAAATCAACAAAAAACTACCAACCCATAGAGATGACCCGGAGGGTAATTACAATACAAGCACTATATGCGATTATATAGAAGTCATGCGTGAATCAAATTGTCTAGCAAAATATACAAACACTGTGAATTGTATAGTGAATTATGCAAACGTTGTATACAAATTGTATAGAAAATATACAAATGCTATACAAAATAACGAAATATACAAACATATACAAATGCTGTGCGAATTATACAAATGCTGCTATAACTATAGTTATGAAGTGTAATTACCCAAACTACAACTATAGAATATAATTAAGATATTTTTGAGTGGCTATATATAAAAGTTCCTCTAAAAAGAAAATATTCAAGGACCTTAGCACAAAGTGCTAAGCCAAAACAAAACATAAAGAAAAATACAAAAACAACAACATAACCCCAATGCCTCAAAGGCTCCCGCCCATTGCGGGGTAAGGGGGGGTTGGATGTACGCAGCCTGACCCCTATGTTTA
>JAPFFP010043222.1:0-13418 GCA_026153255.1 Solanum medicagineum | reverse complement strand
CCATTTAGCTATTGCATTTATTTTTCTTGTTGCTGGTCATATGTATAGAACCAATTTCGGGATTGGGCACTTTTCGTGTGATGAAATTGATGTGGAATTAATCCATGTTAACAGAGAAGGATCTCCCGCAAGGAATGACGTCATAGCTCCTGGGAACGCAATAAAAAGAATTTCTCTCGAGCGGGAATCTTCTTCTTTAGCTAATTAAACTTCTTTCCCCGGAGTATACATGAGCTCCAAAAGAATGGTGATACAAATGTGCAACAGATTCATTCAAGTTATAATGTGACTAATTTTTCACCAAGTATCTACCAACTGCAACTTTCAAGAAGATGGTGGGATGAGAAGCTGCAAGTCCGTGGATTGATGTTCTAATCAGGGGGAGTTAATACGCGATGTACTCTTTTTTCCTCACGAGGTTTTGTCCCATTGGGTTTTTCTTGTTAGATTTTTAATGAGGCATCAAATAATGCGTATTATTAGATATGTGTACTCTTTTTCCTTCACTAGAATTTTTCCCACATGGTTTTATCTAGTAAGATTTTAACGAGGCACATAATCTAGTAAATATACATTGAAGGGAGAGTGTTATAAACATATTCTATTTATGGTGAATGACTATTTTATGTAGATTCCTTTAGGAGTTAGGAATCCTACTTGAATGCTAATTCAGTTTCTTACTTGGAGACCAAGTCTATTTTTCCCTATAAATATAAGTGTTTCCTTCATTGTAATATAAACCTCTATATTATTGAAGAGCAATAAGAAATCTTCTCTTTACTTTCTCTTCTTTTACTTTATAGTTTCATAACATGGGGGTTTATTTTAGTGTCTCAAAATATACATAAGTAAGTTTTTTCATAAATAAAACCTTCTCTTTCACTCCTAAAAATAAATGCTCAAGAAATCATCAAGATAGGTTTAGTTTTCAAGATTCATCATCAAAGTAAGTTATTCTCCATAAATTTGAAGCTTCCAACCCAAATTCCTCCATCTATTCATGAATCTCCAAGAAAATCTTAAATCACAACCTAGGGTTTCAATAAAACCAATTCAACAATTCTAAGAAAGGATTTCTTGATTCTTCTTTTTCAAGAATTAGGGTTCTTTATCAATAACTCTAATGATTCTAAGTCAAGAATTCAAGAATCAAAGAGAAGTCATTCAATCAATATTTCTTTTAAGTTCTTCCACTCTAATAAGCATCAAGGTTCCAAGATCAAAGATTTTTTTCAAGAGAACTAGTATTCATCAAATTTCAATTGTACTATCAACTTCCAGGTATATAAGGCTATCATAACTTTGGATTGAGTTCATACACGTGCCCCACATCTAAGTTTTTATTTTTGATGAGTATTTTATTGGGTAAAACCCAGTTTTTGAGTTACAATTGAATTCATTCTTCTTCTATTAAGTTCTACATAATCATGTATTGAGGTTATTATTATTTTATTATTAGAATTATTATTCGTAGCTACTTTCCCATGAACCCTAATTGAGTTAATTATCATGATATTTCCCATGCATTATTTGATATTGAGATTCATAATTTTTATGCATTAAATAAATTATTGTTCTAAATCAAGGTTATACATGCAAGATCTACCAAAATTTTCCTATAGTATTTTACCATTATGTGACTACTAGTTTCCCCAAGTACCAAGTTATTAGTTGATAATAGGATTTCTTCATTATGAGTAATTGTTCTTGTTTATGTTTTTTTCTTTGAAGTAAAGCATAAGATTTACCAAACTTTTCTACTAAATTGGGGTCATAAGTTGAGATACTACTTATAATTTTTAAACTAGTTAAACCTAACGCTACTACAAAAATCTATGAATTTCAATTCTTGCTTCAAACATAAGAAAAACATTAGCATATTTTATGAATTGTGAAGTATGAAACCTATGATTTTAGATAGTTTTGAGAAAAGTTAAGAGAACGCTAAGTTGGGCTAAGTACCAAATAGAAGAAAAATAATACCTAGAGAAGATTATACATTTTAAATATGAGCATTATAAAGGTTTTTTTGGGAGTATCATTGAGCACCGATATAAGTGAGAGTAATAATAACTTGAACTCATAAACTACGTAGCTTACGTAGGCTAGGACTGTGCCAAAAGTACAATTCCTTATTACCACTGAGATGACCCAGTTGTGGCATGGATCCACTTCCCTAGTTTTCGTCGATTATCCTAGCAAAGTATGAGATGGCTTTGGCAGAATGGGTAAGACATTGTATAATCATGAGACTCATAGTGATGGTTGTTGATTAGAGACACTCTCCAAGAAGTAAAGCTTAATATTTTACACACTAAGATTTATTATTTTTATTAAAATATTTCTTTTTATTATATTGCATATTTAATTGAGTTGAGCTATTTGTAGAGCTAAACATTTGAGTATCATATTTTTATATATTCAATTGTGCTCATTAATGCATTAAAGTAATTATTTATTTTACATTGAGCTACACTGTTAAACAAGTTTAAAAAAATATGTCTTGCTTGCATGACATACTTTTGTCAATTAAACTATCTCAAAGTTCAGTTTTAAAGTGAGTATCCTGTTCTATGTACATTTTGCCATCTTACGTACCATACATTCCACGTATTGATGCCCTTTGGCACTGTATCATTTTGTGATGTAGATTCCGGTACCCATTGAAACAACCCCAAAAAGTACCTGAAAATGTGTCTTGAAAGTGTCCAAATTGTAATTTCCATATATCTCAAAATTCGTGCGTTATATTGAAAATCTGACTTCATATTCTTGTTCAGGGGGTCAAATTTAGGGCGGCGAGGGTCTAACCTTGATATTAGAGCAACCTTAGTAAAATCCGAATTTTCAAAGTGAGCCCAAAACAGTGTTCAACCAAATCCTCCACGCGCCAGTGCCTTATTATGGTCATTTCTTTTTAGTTCTGTCCAAGACTTTTAAGTCTGGGGCCTAAGTCTTACACACGAGATAATACCTGTACTTAGCCTTATTTTATCCTCATATCATCCTTAACTTTACCCAATATCCTCTCAAACACTTAGACTCATATTTCACCCTAAATTCAAGTCCCAAAACTCAAGACCAATCTTAAGGATTTCATTCAAGCCTCGAGTCTCCATCTCCAATCTTCTCAAGATCATTTCTAAAGCTAATGTATGTGGGTTTCTTTCATGGATTACTTTCATCCGTGATACCCAAGCTCTCTTTACTCAAAAATCACATGATTTTAAGTTGATTTATTCATGGATCTTATCTATTATGAAAATTACTGCACACTATGTTGAGTTTTATGAAATTGTGACTGTTTTGCTATATTTGGGGCTATGAATCTAAGATCTATTGAAAGGTTTGGTGAAGTGTTTTGATGCCTATTGCTTGAGGGTGTTACTAAGTATCTATTGAATCTTTTACATTGAATTTACTAGCATGATTTCACTCTTTAATTACATGACTTTACACTAGCACTACATATCCTCTATGTGTTTGATAAAATGTCCAGATATGGTTTCTTGAGTAATTGAAGGTCCAAAACATGTCTCATTAGTTAAATGACTTTATGATGATGAAATGAATGATCATATGAGTTATGTTTTGAGGAGTGTCTATGTTATTATAAGATGACCGCCTTTGTGGAAGCTGTGATGTCCATCAACCATTGTTGACGAGTTGATATCTTGACCACCCAATTTGAGGGTGTGATGTTTATTAACCGGTAAAGGGTTGGTACCTTAGCCACCTAAATGGAGGGTGGGATGTCCATTAACTGGCAAGAGGTTGATACCTTAGCCACCTAAATGGACGGTAGGACATCCATTAATCATTGTTGAGGGGTTGATACCTTGGCCACCTTGATGAAGGGTGCGATGTTCATCTACCTATTAAGGGGTATATACCCAGATCACCCTCCAAGGCGGTGCCAAACCTTGGATTCTAAGCACTGTTGCTTGGTCTATGATGATGGTTTCCTTCAACTTATGTATTATGAGTTGTATAAGCATGATCTTACTTCAAGCCTCATTCATATATGTCACATCATTACCATGCTACCCATTGAATATGTTTGTGCATTTCGATTATGTTGTCTATCTCTTGTTGCATTGTATCCTACATACTTAGTACATCTAAACATACTAACGCATACTCTATGCCTACATAATGTTATGATATAGGAGTTGAAGCTCCATTTGGTCATCATCCTCCTCCATATGACTAGTGGCTTCCATTCAAGCTAGTTGGTGAGTCCTCATGTTCGAGGGAAATATCTATGTTCTTATACTTTGTACTAAAGAATATCCTTCCTTTTGGTATACTTTGACTATGAGCGTGAGCCCGGTTGCTTGCCTTGGCCACCACTAAGTTCTATGTTAGAGCTGTTGTTGGACAAAATATGTATTATGCTTGAGCTTTGACTCACTTATGTTATTCAAACTATTTAAATATGAGTCCCTTTCCCATAGTCCCCAATTTCCCCTTGTTTATTCTTCTTATGATGAACTATCTCCCTTTCGCGTCCAAGGATGTGTGATGATATGTTATAAGGCTTGTTTGGGGTTCCTTCACGTTCCCCATTTGCCGTTCACGTCTAAGCCCTAGGCTTGGATCGTGACAAAGATAGTATCATAGCCCTAGGTTGTTAGATCCTTGGAGTCTAACACACTGCGTCGATTAGAGTCTTATTCATAGTTGTGTTGTGCACCACAACTATGAGTAGGAGACTGTGAGACATTTTAGGAATTGTTTCCCTTCTTCATGTTCTAAGTCTTGCTATAGAGTCGAAGTAAGCCTTTCACTAATGATTGTTCTTTGCTATACTAGATCATGTCTAACACTCGAGGAAGAAGGGCCTAAACCCCCGAGGAGAAAACTACCAATGGTGAGCTCCGGGATGCTCTCATTATGCTTGCCCAACTTGTGGCCAACCAAGTCAACCAAGGGGCCCAAGCCCCTCATTCTACTACCCCGGGATCTAGGGTAAGAGACTTCATAAGGATGAATCCTCCGATGTTCTATGGGTCAAAGGTAGATGAAGATTCACAAGAGTTCATTGATGAGGTCTACAAGATTTTGACTATCATGGGTGTTAGGGCGAATGAAAAGACAGAGTTGGCGGTGTACCAACTTAAAGGAGTAGCCAAATATGGTATGATCAATGGAAGGGGGAGAAGGGAAATGGTAATATGGTTCTATGGAAGGAGTTCAAAGTGGCCTTTCTTTATCAGTTCTTCCCACTTGAGCTTAGGGAAGCTAAATTGGTGGAGTTCATGAACTTGAAACAAGGTTCTATGAGTGTGAGGGAGTATGCCCTCAAGTTCACCAGACTTTCAAAATATGCTCCTTTATTGGTGTCCGATGCAAGGGCTAGAATGAATAAATTTGTGATGGGTGCCTCTGACTTGGTAAGTGAGGAATGCCGGTCCGCTATGTTGATTGGTGACATGGATTTGTCCTGGTTGATGTCTTATGCTGAACAATTGAAGGAAGAAAAGATGACGAAGAAGAGGGGTAAGGAGGCCAAGAGGGCCTATTTTGAAGTAAAGTTTTGGGGTCCCAAGGAAAGAAGGGTTACGATGTCTTATGTTAGATGCCTAATGTGTGGTAGATGCCATGACGGCCCATGCTTGAGAAGTACTGATGCTTGTTATAGATGTGGGGAGATGGGTCATAAGATGAATGATTATCCTCGTAAGCGCAACAAGGGTAAGGGTGGTGAAGTTGATCAAGGAGGGTTCTCCAAGACATAATCAGTTCTATGCTCTTCAAAGGAGACAAGAGATAGATGGGGCACTCGATGTTGCTATCAGTATGTTGAAGTTTCCTTGACTTAGATGTGTGTGCATTGTTAGGGCCTGTGTTCCATTGTCTCTTTCTTTATTCTTTTGGTTGCTAGTGGGCTTCTTGTGTGCCCTGAGTTGTTATGCGAACCTTTGGTGTTTACCTCTTAGTTGGGTATATTGTTGCTAGAAAGTTCATAGGTATTGTTCCATGTTCATATTGCATTAGGCCTTGCCTTGAGGCTTGTTGGATTTGATGTGGTGGATTTTGATGTTGTACTTGGAATGGAATAGTTGCAAGCATATTGTGTCTGCTTCAGTGGTAAGACCCTTAGAGTTAGATTCCTACTCACTAATGAACCCGTCTTTGAGTAGGACATTGTCAAGTGGTAGCAAAAGAGGTAGGTCCATTCTTGTCTTAAAGTTCAATTGGTCTCTAAGGGTTGCCCCATGTTCTTGTTGCATAGAAGTCTTGACTTGTGATCTTGGATGAACTTAGCTTGATATGTTAGAGGTCTTGCGATAATTTGGGCTTCTTGTATAGCATGTTTCCAATGAATGTAGAACCCGTAAGGTTGTAATATGATGGTTGAGGTCGATCTATTGGGTCAACTACAATGGGTTAGTCACTTCACTAAGATTGATCTTTGGTTTTAGTTTTATCCCCAAGTAAGTATTATTAATATTGGTGGAGTTGTTTGGTTGGCTTATGCATCGGTTGTGTCTATGGGTTTCATGAATAGGGTCTTAAAACCCTACCTTGGCATGTTTGTGGTGACTTCTAGTAATGAAATATTGATTTATTTAGAGCTTGTGAATTATTTGGGGGTAGTGTTGCAATTCTTGGGAAACGAGAGGTTATTTTTTAAATATGATGAGTGTGAATGGTGGGTAACAAGGAGGTGGTTAGAGCTCCTCAAGGATTATGGTATGAGTGTGCATTAGTTTCTCTCATAGGGCTATTGTTGTGGTTGGTGCTCTAAGTAGTCTAGTGTGTGTGGATAATAGTGGAAAGGAGGAGACTAGTGGGGTCCATCGGTTGGTTAGATAGGAAGTTAGGTTGAGGGAAGTTGAGAATAGTAGTATAGTGTTCTTGGCGATTCCAATCTTCTTTGGTTGAGGAGGTCTAGTTTTAGCAAGGCCTTGATTTCGCCTTATTAGAATTAGAAGTTTTGGGTGGATAGATGGTAGAGTGGAGGTTATCTCCTAAGGGGGAGATGGTGGTTCGTGGCAACAAGTGGAATGAGTGTGGTTAAGGTTAATGAATGATTTCTGGTTGTGAGTCCTTTTAGAGTATTGAAGAAGTTGGTAAGGTTGCATGTGGATGTGATTTTCCTAGGGATATAGTTATAGTTTGTTTGGTTCTTCATGTTTCTAGGTTGAGGAGGTGTGTTAGTGGCTCTAGTGCTATAGAACCCTTTGAGATGGTTGGTGATGTGGAGGATAAGTTGACTTAGGAGGAGTTCCTGGTGGAAGTGTAGATGGATGAGGGAAGAAGCTGACTAATATTGATGTGGTGTTTGTGAAGGCCCTTTTGGTGGAGTCATCTATTCGTTTGTGTCTCTGGGGGAGCCGGTGCGAGAATGGAAAAGCACTATCCATATCTCTTTCATTCTTCAAGCTTATGGTAACATGTCAAGTCTATTTCTATGATTCCAAGTCTTGTGTTTCAGCCCTATGTCAATCACAGGCATCCATGTTTAAGTTGGCAAGCTTATAATGATTTTACACTTATGTTGAGATTCTGAAAATGGTATTTTAAAGTGTATTGTTGCATTCTTGTTGGGGATGATCTCCTTATGATTGGTCTTCTGTTGTATGTTTCTTTGACATTTGGGGACAAATGTTCCCAAGGAAGAGATATTGAAACGACCCCAAAAAGTGCCCGAAAATGTGCCTTGTAAGTACCCGGAATCGTAATTTCCATATATATGAAAATCCGTGCGTTATTTCAAAAATCCGACTTCATATTCTTGTTCAAGGGGTGAAATTTAGGGTGAAAAGGGTCTAACCCCAATTTTAGAGCAACCGCAGCAAAATCCAAATTTTCAAAGTGAGCCAAAAATAGTGTTCAGGTGCGTCCTCCACGCCAATGCCTTATTCTGGTTATTTTTTTTAGATCAGTCCAAGACTATTCAGTCTTGGGCCTAAGCCTTCCCACATGAGAAAGTACCTATACTTAGCCTTATTGCACCCTCATATCATCCTTAACTTTCCCCAATATCCTCTCAAGCACTTAGATTCATATTTCACCCTACATTCAAGTCCCAAAACTCAAGACCAATCTTAAGGATTTCATTCAAGCCGTCTCCATCTCCAATCTTCTCAAGTTCATCTCCAAAGCTAAGGTATGTGATTTTCTTTTATGGGTTCCTTTCACCAATGATACCCAAGGTCTCGTTACTCAAAAATTCCATGATTTAATGTTTATTTATTCATAGGTCTTATCTATTATGAAAATCACTACACAACTATGTTGGGGTTTATGAAATTGTGACTGTTTTGCTATTTTTGGGCTATGAATCTAAGATCTATTAAGAAGGTTTGGTGAAGGGTTTTGATGTCTATTGCTTGAGGGTGTTACTAAGTATTAATTGAAGCTTTTACATTGAATTTACTAGCATAATTTCACTCTTCAATTACATAGTTTTATACAAGCACTACACACCCTCTAAGTTTTTGATAAAATGTTCGGATGTGGTTTCTTGAGGAGTTGAAGGTCCAAAGCATGTCTAATGAGTTGAATGACTTTATGATGATGAAATGAATGATCATATGAGTTATGTTTTGAGGAGTGTCTATGTTATTATAAGATGACTGCCTTGATGGAAGGTGTGATGTCCATTAAACGTTAAGGGGTTGATACCTTAGCCACCTAAATGGAGGGTGGGATGTCCATTAACCGGTAAGGGTTTGATACCTTAGCCACCTGAATGGAGGGTGGGATGTCCATTAACCGGCAAGGGGTTGATACCTTAGCCATCTAAATAGAGGGTGGGACATCCATTAATTATTGTTGAGGGGTTGATACCTTGGCCACCTTGATGAAGGGTGTGATGTTTATCTCCCGATTAAGGGGTATATACCTTGACCACCCTCCAAAGAGGTGCCAAATCTTAGATTTTAAGCACTGTTTCTTGGTCTATGATGATGGTCTCCTGCTTCTTATGTATTATGATTTGTATAAGCATGAATTTACTTCAATCATCATTCAGACATGTCATATCGTTACTATGCTACCCATTGACTATGTTTATGCATTTCAATTATGTTGCCTATCTCTTGTTGCATTGCATTCTACATACTTAGTAAATTCAAATGTACTAACGGATACTCTATGCCTACATGATGTTTCCATATAGGAACCGAAGCTCCATTTGGTCATCATCCACCACGTGGCTAGTGGCTTCCATTCAAGCTAGTTGGTGAGTCCTTATGTCCAAGGGTAATATATATGTTCTTATGCTATGTATTAAAGACTATCTTTCCTTTTGGTATACTTTGACTATGAGGGTGAGCCCGGTTGCTCGTCTTGGCCCCCACTAAGTTTTATTTTAGAGGTGTTGTTGGACAAGATATGTATTATGCTTGAGCTTTAACTCACTTATGTTATTCAAGCTATTTAAATATGAGTCCCTCTCTCATAGCCCCCAATTTCCCTTTTTTTATGTTTCTTATAATAAACTATCTTGCTTTCGTGACCAAGGATGTGTGTTGATATGCTATGAGGCTTGTTTGGGGTTCCTTCGGGTTCCCCATTTGCCACTCACATCTAGGACCTAGGGTTGGGTCGTGACACCCATGTTAGTAGATGTTTAGCAAGGTAGTCCCTATCAGTAGGCAGCGAGGCCTCTTTGTATCCAAAAGAGCTCGAGAGTCTTTATTTCCTTGTACTTATTTAGTTGAGGCAGCCATGAGCCTACTCCGACACCTAGTTCAATGCTAGTACTTTAGAGGCTTCATAGACTAGATAGATATTTTGAGCCCATTCTAATTTGATGTTAGTGTCTTCTTCTGAGTAATTTAGCGAGACGAAGTGGTTCACTTAGGACCAGAAACAATTTTCTAGTACCGGCCACGTCTAGGGTGTAGGCTCGGGGCGTAATAAACTTAGTATCAGAGCACAGAGTTCAAGTGTCTTGGGATGTTTATGAAGCCGTCTATAGGATCATATTTATGGATGTGAGGGCCCCAATTTTATAAATGAGGGACTATTGACATTTAGGAAAAGTTTTCCTTCTTTCAGATTCTGAATCGTGCGATAGAGCTATTCCCTAAGAAACTTATGATAATTCTTGGTGTTTCTCTAAACCTTTCAACTTTACCACATCTACTAGGTAATATAGATAGTAATGTTCAGCTCTTTACTGATGAGCTCTCCTGTGACAAAGAAATAAGAATGGTAGAGAGATTGCACCAGGCTTAAGAGAAGTGGACTAGTATGCTGAGTTCATTGATTCAAAAGAATGCACTCTTATTCATGTGAACCGTGCATTTGAGTTAGATCAAGATGTACCCCGGACTTTTTATCCAAAATTTACTTTCGACATTATCCATAAGAGGGGGAAATCATGTTTCTAAAAGTTTGGTATCACCACCTGAGGAAGTGTTACTTGAGATCTTGTAAATCATAATTAGTATTGAGTCATCCTAGAGTTAGAAGGACGACGACGAAAATAATAGAACAGATAATTAGAGTGAAGGTTGGTTGAGGTTTATGACTAGAGTTATGTATCTATTAGGTAAGTAATACGGTGATGAGTCGATTCCCATAAGGTTTGACAAAAGAGTAGTAAGTACCATTTGATTTTCATGATGAGGTATGGAGAAAGAATTATTGTTAGGATGAGTTGGAATGTACTCAACCTAAAAAGAGGTTTATATTGATGGGTCATAGTATTAGTGCGGGCGAAGTGTAGATGTTGAATAGGGGAACAAAGTGCTTTCAATGTGATATATCTAAACTAAGCTTATGATTCCAAACTGAGAGCCCATGAGATTCATAGAGTTGTGAGCTTCGCCAGATTAGGAGGTATAGCGAATGGGTGAATGGTACTTGAGTTGTGAAGAGGGGATGTGTGAATTGAATATTCGCTATGAGATATTAGTATGCCCATGTTAATAACTTTTACCTAGTAATTACAAGTTGGTATAATATGAGAGAAGTGTGCGATGCACATATTAGCACAAGACCCTAAGCTTGAACTTTGAATAGCATGAAAAAGGAGATAAAATTATGACATTGATAGTCATAGTTGGAGATTTGATCTAAGAGGCTTGCCACAGTGTGTGTTTGAGATTAAGATGTTGACTTTCAAGGAATGTGATGCTATGAGTATAGTGTCGATAGCCCCTAGATGGAAATAGTAAATTTTAGATTAGATAAGAAGAGGCTTAAGATGTGTGACACCCTGTAACTCCATACTCTTATGTATCCATGTTTCAAGACTCATTTGGTTAGGTTGGGAGTGTATTAGTGTCATGGGAGAATTCTAGTACTTAGACGAGTTCAAGACTTCCTTATGAATTGAGTTTTCGATGTTGGTTTGTGCCAAGGTCAACTTTAAACGAGCATAACTATATCACTCCATATATTACATGTACTAGTTCTATGCAAATGAGGCATGATATGGCTTGGTCTAATTAGCGCCCATTTTTAGAAGTGCTTGAATCTCAAGTTAGAGGGAAATATGTACGTCTAACGCTTAAGAGGGTCGAATGTACACAAGTTTTAAGTCACATTAAGGTGATCCCGACCTTAAACAAAGTGAAAAAAGTGAGGTGGTTGTAGGAGTTAGGAAGCTAGAAGGTGAGTAACTTGCTTGATTAGCTTAAATTCGCTAGCTAGATAGAGACGAGGCCCGACACCGAATCTGTCCAAGTCCATGTTAAGGGTGTGACTTTAGCCCATGTTTTAGCATTGTAAATGGAAAATATTTACAGCCCGAGATGAATAATAAAAAGGGACCAAGTACATTCACAATTCACTTGTGGATTTGGGCCCAAACTACATGAGAGAAATTAGGAAAAATGGACAGCAAAGTCCTATCAATTTTGAGACCCATTTAGGCCCAAGTGAGAGGGCCATGCTACTACATCACCAGCTTGTTAGAATGCGTTAATATGTCGTCAAAGGCTCAAGAGAAAGTCAGCCAAATAGCCCCTTTAAAAGGGCTTAAAAATTAGCATCTTTAAGACATTCTAAGCTTGGAAAAAAATCACCCTTCACAGAGCTTTCTCTCTACACTTTCTCAACTTTGCAAAGCAGCCACAAGGAGACTTTTAGGGTTCTTGGAGAATCCCTACACCTTGAAGTTAAAGTTAAGTAAAAATATTATGCGCTTGCAATGGTTTTTTCATGAAAAACAAGAGAACTAGGCTGGTATTACCTGTGCTGAAATTTTGGACAGCATGTGTTCCAAAGATTGTTGTACACTTTTCTTGTTTATTTGGGAGCTTTTCTCTTCTTTGTTGGGTTGATTATGAAGGAAGGTTGTTGTTATTAATGATTTTTGGCTCTGTAATGATGTAGAAGGGCTGCTGCACCATTTCTACAGTCTGCAAAAGTGAGTTCTTATATGATATTGTGATTGTATTCTTAGTACAAACTTGTGGGCTGGTAGTTGGAATTGTTGTTCCTCGACCTCCATCTACTTTGGAACTATTTTTGGACTATTTTAAGGCTGATATTATGTGTAAGTATGTTATATACAGTTTGGTTGAAGTTAAAACAGATTTGGGATTGTTGACTTTGAAATGTAGTGAGACGACGTAATGTTATGCCGCCTACTTATATGCCGTGTATAATTGTTATGTATTGTGTGTTGTGGGTTGTTATGAGAATGTTATGGCACTAAAACAGGCTAATATGAGATGTATATGAGAATGTGTATTAGAAAGTACGATTAGATGTGGAAAGATTGAAAGAATACGCGCGGGTTGATAATTACACGTTTGCTGCCCGTGTGTTGTTTTTATGAGATTGGACTGCCAAGATGTGTTTATTAGCTTCTAATACTGGTTTTATCACCTACTCTATTGTAGATAAATATTTAGAGAAAAGGAAGGTTATTTCGAGATAATAGCGAGGCCGTACAATGAGGTATGTAAGGCTACTTGATTTCGTATTATTTGGCATGAAACATAGATCCCTCCTTGGCACATAAAGGAACTTACCAACTCCGACATAGCTAATAACTGCGTCTCCACTCTTTCACATGTTCATATGCTCCCATACATGGTCATCTTCAAATCTGCATACATATTTAGGTATCAAGAAACACGATTTCTTTTTTGCTAAATAAAGTTCATGAGTTGTTTCATCTCCTACGCATTTCATTATTTGTGGGACCTACTCTTTTCATTAATGTATTGTTTTGTATAGTTCTTTACATGTCACATGCTATATCTATGGTGCTACAGCTCCAATAATATGACCACCAAAAGAATCATCTCAAAAGTAATTAAAAGATAAAGTAAAATAAGTTGCTTATTGAAGGGGCCGATGAATTAGCTAGAAGGGGCCGATCCCATTACCGGGGGGGGGGGGTAGCCCAGGGGTGAAAGGAAAAGCCTAGCATGGGTCGATCACGATATAGATTTGCCACTGATCACCTGGTCATTTGTATTACATGTTGTGCACAGATT
>JAPFFP010043221.1:0-13418 GCA_026153255.1 Solanum medicagineum | reverse complement strand
GCTGACCTTATTGAGCTAGAAATGGTGGAATTTGATGTTATAATAGGTATGGATTGGTTAGCTTCTTGCTATGCCACCGTGGATTGCTGAACTAAGAGAGTGTACTTCCACTTTCCAAATGAGCCAGTTCTTGAATGGGAAGACAATATTGGGGCACCAAAGAGTAAGTTTGTCTCTTATGTTAAGGCTAGAAAGATGATATCTAAGGGGTGTATATGTCATTTAGTTACAGTGAGGGATATGGAGGCAAAATTACTAACGCTTCAATCAGTTCCAGTAGTAAATGAATTTGTTGATGTGTTCCCTGAAGAACATCAAGGCTTACCTCCAGAACGAGAAGTAGATTTTGGTATTGACTTACTTCCAAGCACTCAACCTATTTGCATCCCTCCAAATAGAATGGCCCTGGTAGAATTGTGTGAATTAACAGAGCAGTTAAAATACTTATAAGAGAAGGGTTTTATAAGACCTATTGTGTCCCCTTGGGGTGCACCAGTGTTATTTGTATGTAAAAAGGATGGAACCTGACTATCGACAATTGAATAGGGTGACAATTAAGAATAAATACCCCCTCCCCAAGATTGATGATTTATTTGATCAGTTACAGGGTGCCAAATGCTTTTCAAAAATTGATTTGAGGTCAGGTTATCACCAAGTGAGGGTGAAGGAGCAAGATATACCTAAGACAACTTTGAGAACACACTATGGCCACTTTGGATTTCTTGTTATGTCATTTAGGCTAACGAATGCACCAACAATTTTTATGGATATCATGAAAAGGGTATTTAAGCCATTGTTGGAAGTGTTCGTGATAGTATTTATAAATGAAATTTTGGTATATTCAAGATCAGAAAAGGACCATGCAAATCACTTACAACAAGTGTTACAGGTTCTTCGAGATCGACAGTTGTATGCTAAATTTTCTAAACGTGAATTTTGGCTAAAATCAGTGGCATTCTTGGGTCATATTGTATCCAATGAGGGAATAAGGGTTGATTCACAAAAGATAGAGGCTGTAAAAGATTGGCCAAGGCCAACGACACCCACAGAAGTTTGGATCTTCCTAAGGTTGGCTGGTTATTACAGAAGGTTCATTGAAGGTTTTTCTTCTATTTCTGCACCTCTAACAAAGTTGACACATAAGGCAATCAAGTTCCAATGAAATGATGCATGTGAAAGGAGATTCCAAGAGCTGAAAAATAAGCTAACTTCTGCACCTGTGCTAGTACTTCCAGAAGGCACTGAGGGGTATGCAGTATATTGTGATGCTTCAGAAGTTAGCTTAGGACGTGTGCTGACATAGCATAGTAGGGCAATTGCTTATGCATCTACACAACTACGAACACATGAGAAAAACTACCCAACTCATGATCGGGAGCTAGCATCGGTTGTATTTGCTATGAAAATATGGCGCCACTATTTGTATGGGGTTCACGTTGACATATATACTGATCATAAGAGCCTACAATACATCTTTAAGCAAAAGTACCTAAACTTAAGACAACAGATATGGCTAGAGCTAATAAAGGATTATGACATTGATATACTTTACCACTGGGGAAGGCAAATGTGGTAGCCGGTGGTCTGACTCATAAGGCAACGATGGATACTGGTGATCAAGCTGTGGTAAGTCAAGGAGTGGCTAAGGATCTACACCAGCTAGCTAGTTTAGGAGTTCGCCTTCTTGAAACTCCAAAGGAAGGGGTTATTGTACATAATTTAGCAGCGTCTTCATTAGTAATGGAGGTGAAACAAAAATAGTTCGAGGATCCTGTTCTACGACAGCTTAAGGAAAAGGTGAGTCAGGGTACAATAAAGGGCTTTGACCTTACACAAATGGAGTACTTTACTACCAAAATAGATTATGTGTGCCTGATATTAATGGATTAAGAAAGAGGATAATGGAAGAAGCCCAACATTCCCGATATTCCATCCATCCAGGATCAACTAAGATGTACTATGACCAGAAGGGAATGCTTTGGTGGGGAGGCATGAAGAAGGACCTTGCAGAATTTGTGGATCAATGTACAAATTGCTAACAAGTGAAAGTAGAACACAAAAAGCCAGGAGGTTATATGCAGTGTATAGAGCTTCCAACATGGAAGTAGGATATGATCAATATGGATTTTGTTACAGGATTGCCTCGCTCATTTCACAAGTTTGACTCCATATGGGTAATAGTTGACAGACTCACAAAGATAGCACACTTCTTGCCAGTCAGGAGTGATTACATGACTGAAGAGTATGCCTAGCTATACCTCAAAGAGATAGTCAGGCTACATGGAGTCCCAATCTCTATTATATTTGACCGAGGAGCTTAATTCACTGTAAAGTTTTGGAAGTCCTTCCAGAGGAGTTCAGGGACACAAATGAATTTGAGTACAATATTCCACCCTCAAACAGATGGTCAAGCAGAACGCACGATTCAGACACTTGAAGATATGTTGCGAGCTTGAGCATTGGACTTTAAAGGTAGTTGGGTGGACCATTTGCCACTTATTAAATTTGCCTATAATATAGCTACCACTCGAGTATCAAGATGGCACCTTATGAAGCTTTGTGTGGAAGGAAATGTAGGTCACTGATTGGATGGTTTGAAGTGGGTGAAACCACCTTACTTGGGCCAGATCTAGTACAACAAGCCATAGAAAAAGTTAAGGTAATACAACAGCGGCTAGAAACAGCCTAAAGTCGTAACAAATCATATGCCGATGCTAGAAGGAGAGGACTGGAATTCTCAGTAGGGGATTGGGTATTTTTAAAGGTATATCCAATGAAAAGTGTTATGAGATTGGGTAAGAAAGGAAAACTGTGCCCACGTAACATAGGGCCATATAAAATCATTAAGAGGTTCAGGCAGGTTGCATATGAACTAGAGCTACCCCAAGAACTTTCAATGGTTCATCAAATTTTTCATGTCTCAATGCTTCGAAAATGCATAGGTGACCCATCCTGTGTCACTCCTATTGAAGACATGCATGTTACAGAAGATCTCACATATGAAGAGGTACCTATTACTATGCTAGATTGTCAAGTTAAGAAGTTAAGAAATAAAGAAATAAATTTAGTAAAAGTACTTTGGAGAGGCCGAGGACGCGATGAAATCAAAATACCCTTACATATTAAAAGCTAAAGAGGAAGTCCAACATGTAGAATTAGGACACTAATAGGTATGTGTGATTGAATACTTAGAGTATTGTCAAAGGTTTGTGTAAATAAAGGTTTAAATTTGGTTAAGCTATCCCGTGCTAACATTCGAGGACGAATGTTCCTAAGGGGGAGGATGTAACACCCCACATCTTACATGTGCTAGTTCTATGCAAATTAAATGTGATATAGCTTTTCAAATTAGCGCCAATTTTTAAAAGTGCTTGAGTCTCAAATTAGAGGGCGATATATATGTCTAACGTTGAAAAGGGTCGAGTGTAAATAAGTTTTAAGTCAAATTGAGGAGATTACGACCTTAAACGAGGTGAAGAATAAGGTGCTTGTAGGAATTAGGAAGCTAGCAGGTGAGTCACCTACTCGCTTAGCTTAAATTTTCTAGCTAAACGGAGACAAGGCTCGACGTAGAATTTGTCCAAGTCCAATAATGAATAAAGTCTGTGTAAAAGGTGTAACTTTATCCCATATTTTACTATCATAAATGGACAATACATACAACCCGAGATGAATAATAAAAGGTACCAAGTACATCGTAACCCACTTGACTAATTGGACCCAAACTAAGTGAAGAGGAATTAAGAAAATGGGCAACCAAGGCCCATCAACTTTGAGACCCATTTAGGCCCAAGTATGAGGGCCAGGCTACTGCATAACCAGCTTATTAATATGTGTTAAAATGTGGTCAAAATTGTAAGAGAAAGTCATCCAAAGAGACCTTTTAAAAAGGGATCAAAATAGCCCCTTAAGTCATTTCACTTTGGAACAATTTTCAGCTTTCCTAAAGACTCCTTTTTTCTCTTTACTTTATTCACAAGGCAGCCAATACAACCCTCTAGGGTTCTTGAAGGAAACCTGAATCTTGAAGGCTAAGGTAAGTGGAAATATCTATGTATTTGTTATACTTATCCCATCATAAACAAGAAATATATGCTAGTTATGCTTGCTGAAATTGTTGGACAACATGTGTTCCAAAAGTTGTTGTATATTTTTCTTGTTTATTTGGAAGATTTTATCTTTTTGGTTGGATTGATTATTAAGGAGGCTACTGTGCTTAATGAGTATTGGTTCTATAATGATGTATAAAGGTTGCTGCACCATTTTTACAGTCTGCAAAAGCGAGTTCTTGTGTGATATCGTAATTGTGCTCGTAATAGGAACTTATGGCTTATTGATTGAGGACTATGGTCTCACGTCCTCCACCTATTTTAAGGACTATTTTTGAACTATTTTAGGACTGGTTTTATGTGTATATATGGTGGGGGAAGTTTGGTTAAAGTTGGAACAAGTTTTGAATTGTCGATGTCAAAATGTAACGAACGGATGTAACGTTATGCCGCCTAATTGTATGTTGCATAGAATTGTTATTTGTTTTGCTTTGTGGGCTATTGTAAGGCTGTTATGGCACTAAAATAGGCTGAATTATATGTATATGAGAACATGTATTAGAAATTACGATTAGGGGCGGAAAGGTTGAAAGAATACCCTCGGGTTTATAATTATCCGCTTGCTGCCCGTATGTTCTTTTTTTTATGATATTGGGCTGCCAAGATGCATCTATTCGCTTCTAATGCTAGTTTTATCACCTACTATGTTGTACATAAATATCTAGAGGAAGGTAAGGTTATCTTGAGGTAATAACGAGGTCATACAACGAGGTATGTAAGACTACTCGATTTCGTATTACTTGGCATGAATTTAGGTTCTTCCTTGGTACATAGAGGCTCTTATCTACTTAGACATAAAAAACAACCATGTCTCCACTCTTTCACATGTTTATATGCTCCCATACATAGTCATTTACAAACCTTCATACATACTTCGATACCAAGATACACTAGTTCGTTCTACAAAATAAAGTTCATGTGTTGTTCTACCTCCTATTCATTTCATTATTTGTGTAACCTACTCCTTTCATTATGGTGTTGTCTTTTGTGATTATTTACATGTCATATGTTGTATCTACAGTCCTATAGTTCCAATATTATGACCACCAAAAGAATCATCCTAAAAGTAATTGAAAGATAAAGTATATTGCTTGTTGATGGGTGGTAACCCGAGGGGTGGAAGAATCACCTAGCCAGGGTCAATCCTATCATGGGGTTTAGCCCAAGGGGTGAAAGGAAGAGCCTAGCCAGGGCCGATCCCGATATACATTTACCACTGATCAGCAGGTCTTTTGTATTACATGTTGTGGACAGATTATACAGTAAAGGTAAAGTAATAAAAATAACATAAAGTACATAATCCCACAATATGACTAAGGGTGGTCTCTTATCCTATAGTAGTGCATAGTTTCATTTAAGTTGTTACTTCATATATAATATTTCCTTCCTTACATATTCAGTACGTTATCCCGTACTGACATCCCTTACAGGGGACCTGCATTTCATGCTGCAGGCAGGTGCTAGTAGATCTCCCCAGTAGGAGTACAAGATTTCCAGCTGCTGTTACCAAGCTCCAGGTTGCTTTGGAGCTTTGCGTGTCTAGAACTTATATTTTTGTGTTTTACAGTTAGTCATGGTGAGGCTTGTCCCAACCCTTATCAAATACTTTTCCTTATCTAGTGGCTATGTAGACTATGTAAATTAAAGTGTGGTCATGTCTCATGCTTTAGACACCGTGGCCCCAACGGCCTAGCCATATGCATTTCTTTTTGGCTTGTTATTACTGTTTACTTTTTTAAAGGCATGTTGAATGCAAAAATCTCTTGTAATATGTCTAGAAAGAGCATAGATACTGGTTGGTTCTCCCGGGCCTACTGGCAACGGGTGCCAATTCGCCTTAATGGGACTTTGGGCGTGACACAAGTGTTTCATGAAATGTGCAGTTATGGATTCTTGAGTTGTTGAAGGTCAAATGCATGACATATGAGTTAAGTGACTTTATGATGATGAAAGGAATGTAAATATGTGTTCATTTCATGGATAGTATCTATAGTGTTGCACGTTGGCCACGGCTCGTTTGGGGGTGGTAGGCCCGAACAACCATGTTTGGGGGGAGGTTGTACTTCAATTGCCTTGCTTTGGGGATAGTAGGCCAGTGCAACCATGTTGGAGGGTTTGTACCTCAATTGCCTTGCTCGGGGGTAGTAGGCCCGTGCAACCATGTTGGGGGGTTTTGTACCTCAATCACCTCGCTTGGGGGGTGGTAGGCCCATGCAACCATATTGGGGGGTTTGTACCTCGATCGCCTCGCCAAGGGGGTGGTAGGGCTTGGTATCTATTATAATGATCTCTTCCTACACACGTAATATGTTCTATAAAAGCATGTTTTACTTCAAGCATCATTCATGCATGCCATATTGCTATATGCTCATTTATTGCCGAAGTATGCATTTCGATTATGTAGCCTATATCTTGTTGCATTGCATCCTACATACTTGGTACATTTAGAGGTACTAACACAAACTCTATGCCTACATGAGTCTACCATGTAGAAATCGGAGCTCCACTTGATTATCTCGCTCCTACATGTGGCTAGTACTATCTTTGAAGCAAGCTAGTGAGTCCTCAACTCCGAGACGTTATCTTTTGATCTTATGTTATGCAAAGACTCTCTTTCTTTTATTGTATGCTTATGACTATGAGGGTAAGCCCATAAAGTTTTCTTAGCCCCCGCTAAGTTCTAAGTTTAGATGTGTTGTTGGACAAGTCATGTAATGATGCTTTGAGCCTCGACTCTTTTGACTCTTGTACGCTTTAAGCTATGAAAGACTCCCTTAGTCCCTTTATCCTTATTTCAAGTTCTCTTGTTGTTGTTTGATTGCTTTCTCGACCAATGATGTGTAATGATATGCTAAGAGGCTTGTTCGGGGTCCCTTCGGGTTCCCCATTCGTCGTGTCACGTCTCATCCCTAGGTCCGGGTCATGATAGATTGATACCGAAAAGATAGAAGCTGTTAAGAACTGGCCAAGACCTACAATACCTACGGAGGTTCGTAGTTTCCTTAGGCTGGCAGGTTATTATAGGAGGTTCATTGAAGGATTTTCTTCTATTTTTTCACCATTAATTAAGATAACACATAAGGCAGCCAACTTCCAATGGAGTGATGCATGTGAAAGAAGCTTCCAAGAGTTGGAAAATAAGTTGACGAATGCACCTGTATTGGTACTTCTTGAATGAACAGAAGGTTATGCAGTGTATTGTGATCCTTTCGAAAGTAGGCCTAGGATGTGTCTTGATCCAGTATAGTAAAATAAAAGGAAGTTTCGTCCACATGAGAAACACTATCCAAGCCATGATTTAGAACTAGCAGTAGTTATATTTGCTTTGAAAATATGGTGCCACTATTTGTATGGAGTTCATGTTGACATATATACTGATTTGAAGAGTCATATAATACATCTTTGAGCAAAAGGACCTGAACCTAAGGCAACTGGCTTGAGTTATTGAAGGATTATGACATTGATATTTTGTATCGTCCTAGAAGGGAAAATGTTGTAGTGGATGCTTTAAGCCGCAAAAAAATGGCAAGCACTTTTGGGCAGTCCACAATGAGACAAAGGGTATACAAAGATCTATGTCAATTAGCCATCTTAGGGGTTTACCTCGTATCTCCAGATAAAGGAGTTATTGTTCCAAATGCAGCAGAATCCTCATTGATATCGGAAGTGAAAGAGAAATAATACAAAGATCCCATTCTATTATGGCTTAAGTAGAATGTACATCAAGGTATGACTAAGGCATTTGAACTTGCATAAGAGGGACTACTTTGATGTCAAAATCGATTGTGTGTACCTGATGTAGACGTACTCAAAAGGAGAATTATGATAGAAGCATATCATTCAAGATATTCGGTCTATTCGGGCTGAACCAAAATGTATTATGACTTGAAAGAAGTGTATTGGTGGGGGGAAATGAAAAAGCATACTGCAGAATTCGTAGTTCAATGTCCAAATTGTCGACAAGTTAAAATAGAGCACCAAAAGCCTGGGGGTTATTTGTAGCACATAGAACTTCCAAATTGGAAGTGGGGCATGATCAACATGGATTTTGCTACCTAGTTGCCTCGCTCCTTTCAAAAGTTTGGATCCATGTGGGTAGTAGTTGATAGACTCACCAAATTAGTACACTTCTTGCAGAACAAAACTACTTATAGAGTCGAAGAGTATGCAAGCATATACATTAAAGAGATAGTTCGGCTGCACCGAGTGCCAATCTCTATTATATCTGATAGGGGAGCTCAATTCACTGTAAATTTTTGGAAGTCATTTTAGAGAAGTTTGGGGACGCAAGTGAGTTTAAGTACAATATTTCACCCTCAAATGGATTGTCAAGCAGAACATACAATCCAAACACTTGAGGATATGCTTCGAGATTACCTATTAGACTTCAAAGGTAGCAGGGATGACTATTTTCCATTTATTAAATTTGGTTACAACAACATCTACCACTCGATTATCAAAATGGCACCTTATGAAGCCTTATATGGAAGTAAGTGTAGGTCACCAGTTGGCTAGTTTGAAGCAGGTGAAACTGCCTTATTCGGGCCAAATCTTCTTCATTAAGCTATGGAGATGGTTAAGATAATACAACAGCGGTTAGCAACAACTCAAAGTCAACAAAAATCATATGCAGATACTAGAATAAGAGGACTAGAATTTTCCATAGGAGATTAGGTGTTCTTGAAGGTGTCTCCAATGAAAGGAGTAATGAGATTTGGTAAAAAGGGAAATATTGATCCACGTTACATAGGACCATATAAGATAGCTAAAAGAGTTGGCCAAGTTGCCTATGAATTAAAGCTACCTCAAAGCTTTGTATGGTTAATCCAGTGTTTCACATTTCAATGCTTCGAAAGTACATAGATGGCCCATCTCGTATCACTCCAATCTAAGATGTACAAGTTACAGAGGATCTTACCTATGAGGAAGTACCTATTGCTATTCTAGATTGACATGTTAAGAAGTTAATTTGGTAAAAGTATATGTAGGAACAAGCAAGTACAAGAGGTTTCCTGGGAAGCGGAAGAAGCAATGAAATCCAAGTACTCCCATCTCTTTCATTCCACTGAGATGGATGAAAAGGTTGGAGTTTAAGCATTAACGAGTAAGTATGTGTCTATATATATTATGTGATATGTAGCTTAAGCTTGAACTTTTCTGGGCTGACTAACTATATTATCATTCGAGGACGAATGTTCCTAATGGGGGGAGGATGTAACACTCCATGTTATGCATAGACTGATTTTATCCATATGACTCTTTACACCTCCTTATTATATAGGCGATGAACCAAGTACCTTTGAGTAGTGGTGATTTGAATTCGATAAAAAGTGTTATGATGCCTTGACATGTTCCAAGTCAAACTCAATGGAATTATTTAACCTCGAGATAGTAAGGTGTTGTTGAATTTAATGGTTGAGGTGAAGTACTGAGTTACACCAAGAGGAAGTGATGTTTAAAAAAACAAAGAATAAGGTAAGTGGACTGCTTGCTCGACTTAATTAAACTACTAGGTGTACCACCTACTGGAGCTATATGAATCTAGTTAAGGTGTCCAAGGCTAATGTATCAGATTCAAGCCTATGTTAATGGAGTCACATGAGGCCTAAACTAAGAGAAAGGAAAATTGCCCAACTTTCCAATCTACCATGGCCCAAGTAGTTAGCCCAAAAAAGGATAGAGCAAGTAGATGTGTCACCTACGTTGACCTTTTGTAGCAGCTTGACATAAATAAGCAGCAGCATCACCTCCTTAGCCATTTAGTGGTTGAGATTGAAGCAAAATGAGGAGGTTAAGGGACTATTTTAAGGGCTAGAAAAAGATCTCATTATAAGGAAAATTTAGCTTGACATTTCGTTCATTTTAACAAATCAAAAAAAAGGATTAGACTCCAGCTCTCTCTTCTCTCTGAAGGGCTAAGGAATAGGAGCCTTAAAATTCCTTTAGTGTTCTTAGAAGGCCCTTCTTGTTGTAGGCTACGATGAGTACAAGTACCTATAGATTTAGCTATATTTTATCATGACAGACAAGGAAAAAATGTTACTTATGCTTAAATAGAAGTATAGGGCTGAATATTCTCCTAAGTTGTTGCTTATTTCTCTTGATTGTCAAGGGACTTTTGGCTTCTTGTTTGGTTGAAAGTGTGAAGAGAAAATGAATTTCTTGAAGAAATTGAATTAAATAGTACAAGTTATATGAATTGAAGTATGTACTGCCACATCTTTATTTTCTTTCGACATAAGGTTAAGTATGATATTTTAAGCGTAAGTTTGATCAGAACTCGCAGGAGGATGACTAGGAGTTAAGGTCTCACTTCCTCCATATACATTGGACTATTTTGGGACCGTTTGGGTGTGTAAGTGTGTTGAAAATAGTTTGATTAGTGTTGGGAAAGGGTGTGGATTGTTGGTGCTGAAATATAGAAAAAAAGTGCAATGTTACTGGTTAATTATGTGTTGTGGGCTTGTTGTGTGTTGTACCTTGTGAACTGTTGTAAGCATATAATGAAATTAAAAACAAGTTGAGGCACACTATGTATACAAAAATATGTATTACACAAATGCAATTAGAGGAGGAAGGGTTGAAAGAACACCCTTAGGTTGGTACTTATGATCTTGCTGCCTGAATGTTATTTTGGGTAAGATTGAACTGCCAACATGTTCTTATTTGCTACTTATACTAGTTTTATCAACTACTCTAATGTAGATAAACATTTGGGAAGAAATGAGGTTACTTCGAGGTAATAACAAGGTCGTACAACAAGGTATGTAAGACTATCCAATTTCATATTCTTTGGCGTAAAATCTAATACCCATGTCACTATCAACTAGTGAGCTCCTCAAGCACTGTTCCTGTCACGACCCAGACCTAGAACCAAGATGTGACACGGCGTATGGGAACCCGAGAGTCCCCAAACAAGCCTCAAGATACCAAAACTTGCATCATAGGTTTGGAAGCATAGTCAACAATCAACACATAGTTCTTAGGGATGGGACAGTAGGACTCACGCTCTGGGGCATCATGGGGAAAGAGTCATCATGAGTTCACATAACACATAGCACAAGAATACTAAGGGGCAGGTACATAGGACTCATGCTATGGGGGCAATTCGGGCCTTAGGATCTTTCCATCAACATGAGAGCAAGTCACATATCGGTACTTAATGATAACCACATACATAACATAGACTTAACCGCAACACATAACATATAACGTGAAGAAGTTTACAAGGTGTCCAACAATGCCTCTACATAGATGGGTCAGGGGCCAAGACATACTATGGGATCACCCTCAAATACATAAGAAGAAGTAGTAACATAGGTAGATAGATGGTGGTGCATCCTTCAAAGACAAGACTCACTACTACAAGTAAATCTAAATCCGAGGTAAACGTCGAACGGTGGATGGTCAAAGTCCTCGGTCCGTACATGGTAAAATCATGTATGAAAGAGTATGCGTTAGTACGTTTGAATGTACTAAGTATGCGATGTGCGATGCATGTAACTTACCAAAACCTGTATATCAACGTTAAATAACAAGGCATATAATATCAAAAGTGTTAAATATCAAAGAATATAATATTAAGAGATGCTACGAAAAGTCGTGATGCATGTAATGCAAATGATGCAGTTATTTATATATATGTATTGGCGATGTGACCTCAACCGACATAAATAAGACCAAGCGGGCTATTACTTGGAATCCTGATGAACTCCTCTCATCGGTAAAGAGGTGATCTACTTGCCAAGGGTAGACCATACTTCACCATACGGAATAACTCCCTCTTCGTATGAAGTAACCTTCCTTACGTGACAACTCCCTCTTCAGATAGGATTTTCATAGATCACAATTCAAATCATTCTTTCTCCTTACGGGACAACTCCCTCTTCGGATCGAAAACCTATGCTAGGCACATAGTTCAAGGAAAGGGAGAGGGCTCATAGGGATAGCCCTAACGCCCCCAATCCATTGGTGCTAAGTCAACATTCCACAAGAATAAATATTCGCATACATACATACATATATACACACACACACACAAACACACATACTTACAACCGACACAAATCATTTCCGAAACCATCTCCATGCATTCTTAGGCTTAAATGTCTAAACATAATTTCATAGTCCTTATACTCATACATAGGAATAACCCATTCATATACAAAATGGTGCAAACACCCAGGATGCTCCGAGAGTCAAAATCAAAGACATATATGTGATTACAATATTGTCATAACCAACATTTTATCTAAACTCTTATCATAGAACATAATTGGGCTTAAACCATAACATAATTTCTAAAAATAATCCATGTACATGAATGCATATGCTATGGATGATGAGATAATGGCATGGGTAATTAGGATTCATTCTAAAATCAACAATATAATATGAAATTCAATCGAAAACATAATTAAATCTTCATTTAAATTCATAGTGTAATCACCCATGCATTTAGAAGTCTTAAAGGGGACATTCATACTTGAAATTCCATAAACCCCAAGGAAAATCCTCATGTAATAGTTTAAATCACATTAAAATCATCAAATAAACACTACCCATGCATAGTTAGAATCTTAGGATTCATAATCTTCAAAACCCCGATTTAAAGTAAACTAGAAATCCTTGAGATTGCTTAAAATAATTTTGGGTCTCCTTGATTGAAAGGAAGTCAAGGATCAACCCACATACTTTAGACTTTAATTCCTTGAAATTGAGTTGAGAAAGAATAGAAGCTTGGAAGTAGGTCTTGGAATCTAAACTTGTTCTTGAGTTTCCTTGAAATTGGGATTGGGGTCTTGGTGGAGGTTCTTGAGATAATTGAGGGTGTATTTGAGATGAGAGCAATGAGTTTAATCCTTAGGAATATCGTTTATGTCTTTTAGTAAGGTTAAGATAGCGTAGGAAGTCAAAAAAAGTCATTAGAGTAATTAAAATTTACGAAAACACCATTAGTGATCGGATGGAAAATTTGGCAAAGTGATGCCCCATGTAAGCTCCCACAGTTCGTGTGGCACTCCACGGGTCATGTTGAGTGCCCGTGACAAGGTACATGGTCTAAAAATTGAAGTTGGAAATCGATTGGAAAAAGTCATCTTGTCGCGACCACGGTACCTTCCACGGTTTGTGTGGAGGCTTGTGGCACCATATATGGTGCTGGAAAATGTTGCCCAGGCCCCATGCCAAGGGCCACAACCCATGCCACCTGCGACGACCCCTGGAGTGGTCATGGTCCATGCCTTGGCCTCAACTTACCTCCACGCCTACCAAGCCTCCATTACTCACCTTCACGCCCCTTCTCACGAC
>JAPFFP010043220.1:0-13418 GCA_026153255.1 Solanum medicagineum | reverse complement strand
TACAAAATCAAAAAATAAATATCACTAAAGGTGGGTCATAAACCTTATTAGATACCAGAGTCAATGGTATCTAATAAGTTTTACCTACTATTGGATTTGAACCAATGACTCCTGCCATTTGAAAACAGTACTCTAACCACTGAGTTAAGTAGGTCATTTATCATCCCAAAGAGAACTAAATGAAACCCATTGTGTCGATGGATTTTAAATATCATATTACTTATAAGCAATACTAATCTAAGGAATACCACTATCAAAGATTCTTGATGTTGGATCATGGAATATTTCTCTTGACAAGAATTTACCTACATGATAAAATATGTATCACAAGCACTAAGGGTTATAGCTCAGTTGGTAGAGCAGCGCATCTAATGGGTACTCGCCTCTAATCCCTTTACCTATGGTTGCACGTAGTTCTAGGACTTGGGGACTTGCCTCTAGTCCACTCGGTGCTAAGTCTAATACCATGGAATATATAAGATAATCATACTTTAATAACTTGAAATAAACATAGAGACATGGAACGAGTAGCTCCCAACATCATTGAACTAAAATGGTGAGCATAACTTCAATCATAAGAATGGGTCATCATCAACATCACCTTTTCATTAACATCAACAACGACGACTCACAAGAGGTATAATCTTAGAAAAAGGGGCTTAACCTTGCCCTACAACATCATCAACCTTTTCATGATTTAAACACATCTTTAGAATGCTAATAATCTTCATAGAGTCACTTGAATCATAACTCAACCAATAGATCATGAAAACATATAAAGAATCCTTAAAAAGGCATTTTATCAAACACTTGGCGGGTGTGTAATGCTAGTGTAAAACCATACAATTCAAGAGTGAAATCATGCTAAGAAAACTCAATGTAAAACCTTTAATAGATACTTCGTAACACCTTCAAGTAATATACATCAGAACCCTTCATCAAATCTTACATTAAATCTTAGATTTCAATCTCAAAACGTGCTAAAACAATCACCATTTCATAAACCCCAACATAGTGTGTAGTGAATTTCATAATAAGTAAGACCCATGAGTAAATTAACTTTAAATCATGCAATTTTAACAAAAAGGAAGCTTGGGCATCATGGGTGAAAGGTACCCATGAAGAAACCCACATAACTTAGCTTTGGAGAATAGCTTGATGAAGATTGGAGATGGAGACTTGAAGCTTGAATGATAACCTTAAGATCCGGATCAACGTTTTCGTACTTGAATTTTGAGAGAAATATGAGACTATGTTGTTGAGTGAGTATCGGGGAATGTCTTGTATGAAATAAAGGCAAACTATGGCTAAGTATAGGTACTTTCTCGTGTGGTAAGGCTTAGGGCCAAGACCCAAATGCCTTTGACTGGACAACAAAAACTGGACAAAAGTAACACAGACGCGTGTCACGCTTAGAACGCGCACTACACACTAGAATTTGACACTTTAAAATTCCAGATTTAGCTACAGCTGCTCTAAAATTTGGGTTAGACCTATTCCCAACTCGATTTTTCCCCCGAAGAAGAATATGAGTCAAATTTTTGAAATACCACACGAAATTTTAGATATATGGAGATTATGATTTCGGGCACTTTCGAAGCACATTTTTGCGTACTTTTTGGGGTCGTTACAATATCTCCCCCTTGGGAACATTCATCCCCAAATGTCAAAGAAACATACATGAGAAGAGTAATCATGAAAAAATTAGCTCCAACAAGAATGCTATAATACAATTAAAACACCGATTTCAATACATCAACATAAGTGACAAAAATCGTCATGAACTTGTAAACATAAACATGGATGTATGCAAATGATATAGGGGCTGAAACATAAGGCTTGGAATCATGAAAGGACTTAATATGTCATCATAAGCTTGAATAGAAATAAAAGAGTTACAGATATTGTTTCTCCATGCCCGCTCTGGCTCCCCAAGAGACACTTTTGCCTTGACGATTCTTCCGAAAGAGCCTTAACGAACACCACATCCCTATCAATCAACTTCCACAACATCTACAATCTCACGAGTTCTATAGCACTAGAGTCATCACCACATCCCTTCAACCTAGAAGCATGAAAACCTGCACAACCAAAACCATATCCCTAGGTGATTCCAATCCTTAAGCAACCTTACCAGCCTCCCTCTACACTCTACAATGACTCACAATCCTAAAATGAATTGTCAACCTCAAACCCACCTAGTCCACTTGGTACAATAAATCACCATCTCCCCCTTGGGAGACAACCTCAAGTCTGCCATCTATTCACCCAAAACTTCCACCCCAAATAAAATTGAATCAAGGCCTAGCTTAATCTACACCTCTTCAACCCAAATATAATTGAATCAAGGCCTTGCTTAATCTAGACCTCTCCGACCCAAGAAAATTTGGAACCATCAAAAATACTACACCACCATGCATCAACTTCCTCCAACCTAATCCCCCAATCTAACCAAATGATGGAACCCTCAAGTCACCTCCTTGCCACCATCATCAACACATGCTAGGCTACCTAAAGCACCGACCACAACATTAGCCTTAACCGGGGAAAAATAATGCACACTCATATCATAATCCTTAAAGAATGCTTACCACCTTCTCGTTATCCTTCATTCACATCTATCATATTTGGCAAACAACCTCTTATCCCCAAGACTTGCAACACTACCCCAATGGATTCACAAGCTCTAAATAAATCAATACTCTACCACTAGAGACCTCCACAAACATGCCAAGGTAGGGTTTTAAGACACGATTGACGAAACCCATAAATATAGTCGGTGCATAAGCCAACCAAAGAACTCCAAAAATACTCTAATGCTCACCCCTAGTCCAGCAAAACACTTAGGAATATCACCTAACCCCATTCCCACATAGGGACGAAACCGAAAACAATGATCAAGCTTAGTGAAGTGACTATCCCATTGTAGTTGGCCAAACAAATTGATCAACCATAACCATCATATCAGAACCTTATGGGTTCTACCCTCATTGGAAACACAATATGCAAGTAGCCCAACCACCTCAAGACCTCCAATCCACAAACTAAGTGCCACCAAAGTCATATGACAAGACCCTATGCAAGATGAACAAGGAACAAGAATTACGAACATTCTTAGCATAATATACTCAACAAGAGGTAGACTCCAAAGGTTCACATAACAACTTGGGGCACACAAGAAGCCCATTAGCAGCCAAAAGGGAATAATGCAAGGTATAGAGGAACCCGGATCCATCAAAATCAAAACCTTCAACTTACCCGCGAAGTACCAACCTACGTCTAGTGACCCCTAGAGAGCTATGGTTGATAACGTCGATGACCATCCTTATGATCTTTAGGGATCCACGTATAGCGGCTCATCTTATAATCCATTCCACCACATCCAAAATAAGCACCGGAGCAGGCTAAGCAATCTCCCGGGTGGTACCTTCCACATTTGTTGCATGTAGGAGTAGCTTGTCCATCAACACCCTCACCATGATATTTGGGGCTGACCACCGCATCCTTGGCAACCCTCTTGCTTGGAACATCGTCAGACTCTTGATCTTTGAAGCTACCATCAAATCAAGCCCTCTTGGATCCCTCACTTCTCCTCTTTCTAAGTTCTCTCCCTCAAGTTGTTCGGCATATGTCATGAGGCAGGAAAAACCAATATCACTAATCAACATAGCAAACCAGCACTCCTCATTCACTAAATCGTACATGTCCATCACGAACTTGTTCATTCTAGCCCTTAGATCAACAACCAATTGAGGAGCATATTTTGAGATTTGGTTGAACTTCAGGCTATACTCCCTGACACTCATAGATCCTTGCTTCAAGTTTATAAACTCCACCAATTTAGCTTCCCTAAGCTTAAGAGGGAAGAAACCATTAAGAAAGGCCACCTTGAACTCCTCTCATAGAACCATATTGTTAACCCCCTTTTCTTCCTTCCATTGTGTGAACCATATTGGGGCCATCCCCTTGAGTTGGTAAGCCACCAACACTGCCTTCTCTTCCGACCTCTCCCCCATAATAGATAGCACCTTATATACTTCATCAACGAACTCTTGAGGGTCCTCATCCACTTTTGACCCATAGAATATCGGTGAATTCATCCTCATGAAGTCTCTCACCTGAGATGTTGGGGTAGGAGCATAAGGGGCTTAGGCCTCTTGATTGTCATGATTAGCCACAACATGGGCAAGCATAGTAAGAGCATCCCGGAACCCTCCATTGGCCAGTTTCCCCTCGGGTGTGCAGGCTCGTCTTCCCCTTGCGTTAGGCAAGATCTACCATATCAAGGAACAATCATTAATGGGGGATAACCTTACTTTAACTCTATGGCATGACATAGAACATGAAGAAGGGAAACAATTCCTGAAATGTCTCATAGCGTCTTGCTCATAGTTGTGGTGCATAACACAACCATGAATAGGACTCTAATCGACGCGGTGTATTGGACTCCGAGGATCTAAACAGCTAGTGCTTTAATACCATCTTTATCATGACCCAAGCCTAGGGACTAGATGTGGCCGGTGAATGGGGAACCCCAAAGGAACCCCAAAAAAGCCTCATAGCATATTAATACATATCCCTGCTCGAGGAAGCAATTAGAATGATAATAAGAGATAAACATAAACAAGGGGAACTAGAGTAAGGGTGAACTTTGATATCATAAACATCAATAAACAATAGAGTCAAAGCTTATAGCATAGATATATAACATGTCCAACAACACCTCTATTACATAAATAAGAGTGGGGGCTAAGACAAGCAACGAGGCTCACCCTCATAGTAATGAAAATAAGTAGTCCAAAATATACAAATGTAGTCTAAGCATAAGCATGATAGAAGATAGATATTTTCTCCGGACATAAGGACTCACCAAAAGCTAACTTGAACAATCCGTCTAGCCACGTGGAGGAGGAAGCTGATCAAATGAAGCTTCAGTTCCTGTATGGTAACATCATGTACGCATAGAGTATGTGTTAGTACATTTGGATGTACTAAGTATGTGGGATGCAATGCAACAATAGAAAAGCAACATAATCAAACTGTAATATAGTCAATACATAGCATAATAAAAATATGACATGCATGAATGTTGATTGAAGTAAAACATACTTACAATTCAAATCAACATATATAGTTCATAATATGTAAGTGTGGGAAGAAACCTCAACTGACATAAAATAAAAACAAGTGAGCTACAATTTGGAATCCCGATGTTAACCCTACACCAGAAGAGAGGGGGAAGTTACTTGCCAAGGTGAACCTCCTAATGACTAAGTGGATCCACTAATCTTTATGTTAACTAAGTACTCGCCTCTGGTTCTTAGACTCAGGTACTCACCTCAGGCCCTCATATTTAGGATACTCGCCTCTTAGAGATTTGGGGACTCGCCTCTAATCCCTACACCTATGATGGCACGTAGTTCTAGGACTTGGGGACTTGCCTCAAGTCCACTGTGTGATAAGTCTAATACCATGGAGTATATAAGATACTCATACTTTAATAACATGTAATAAACACGGAGAGATGGCACGAGTAGCTCTCAACATCATTTACTCAAATGGTGTTCCTAACTTCAATCATAAGAATGGGTCATCATCAACATCACCTATGACACTCCGTATCTTCATGCTCTTGTATATCCATGTCTCAAGCCTCATTTGGTTAGGTTGGGGATGTACTATATTCATAGGAGACTCCTAGTACCTACACAAGTTCAAGACTTACCTCCAAGTTGAGTTTTGGTGTTGATTCATACAAGGGTCAACTTTAAACTAGCATACCTCTTAGTACATTTGGAAATAGGTGGCCCACAACATGTCATATGAAATCCCTTAGAGTAATTTCCACAACGCATTTGGTTTCACCTCATTCTTAAGTCAGATGAAGAAGGTATGATTGTTTTCTGAAGGCCCTCCCATGCAGTGTTGTCAGACGACCTGTTTGACGGCCAGTTTGGCCTGTGATGGGCCGTTTGGGACAGCTGGGGTTAGAAAAGGACTTTTTTAGAAATAAGAAAGGTGGAGTAGCCAGTGATTTAGGATATTTGGCTCACCAGTTACCTTGGGGATGGCAACAAGGTGTTCTAAAGGGAGCTTGTTGGAAATTGGGGAAAATATGGCTAAGGGTGGTGCCACAGGCACTGTTGACGGGCCGTGTAGAGTGGGATGGCCCATAGCACTTGGACGTGTGGTCGAATGCAACATTGATTTTCTAAGTGAGGTGGTATAGACCAGTACACGGTCCGTGTGAAGCCACACGATCCGTGAAGTGGTTTGTCAAAGTGACGAGACGTCAATTTTCCCAAGCTTCCCAACTTCCAATTTTTTCACTAGGGCAGTACACACAACCCGTGGAGTTACACACGGCCATTGAAGTCTCCAGTGAGATGACACTTTGCCAATTTTTCCATCCGTTCACTAATGGCATTTTCGTAAATGCTAATTATCCTAATGACCCTTTTTGACATTTTAGGCTATCTTAATCTTCCTAGAAGACCTAAACTCTAATCTTAAGGTCCTAATTCCATTACTCTCATCTCAACCACACTCCCAAATCCTCTCAAGATACTCCATCAAGCCCCAATTCAATTTCAAGGAAATCCAAGAACAAGATTGGATTCCAAGATCATTTCCAAGCCTCCATTCTTCCAAATCTCAATTCCAAGCAACTCTCGACCTAAGATATGTCAATTTCTTTCATGGGTTCCTTTCACCCATGATTCCGAAGCTTTATTTTCCCCTAAATCTCATGATTTAAAGTTGATTTTATAAATGGTTTACTAGTACGAATATGTCTATGAAATATGTTAAAACTATGTAAAGTTGTGACTATTTTGCTATGATGTGAGCCATATGTCTTGGATCTATTTAAAGTTTTGATGAGGGATTTTAATGTGAATGTCTTGTGGGTGTTAAAACGTGTTAATTTCTCGTTTTAAAATAGATTTTCTTGCATGATTTCACCCCTAAATTGCATGGTCTTATGCGCCCATTTTACACCCACCAAGTGTTTGATAAGATGTCCGGTTATGGTTTCTTGACGAACTGAAGGTCCAAAGCTTGAGATATGATATGAATGATATTATAATAATGAAATGAGCTTATGTAAATTATACATTCTATATAAAGTATTGCATTAGTCCATACTTAACCAAGTTGGGGGTTTGTACTCATCAACCATGTTAGGGGTTAGTACTTCACCACCTAGGGTGATTGGGGTGGGACCATCATCAAGCGAGTTGGGGGTTTGTACTCATCAACCATGTGAAGGCTTTATACTTCACCACCTAGGATGATTGGGGTGTGACCAACATCAACCATGTGAGGGGTTTATACCTCGCCACCTAGGATGATTGGGGTGTGACCATCATCAACCAACTAAAGTTGGAAAGTCAGGTTGGTCTCTTCTTCACATCTGATATTTTATATGAGCATGATTTACTTAAGCATGTTTCACTTTAACATTGATCATACATGCCATATTGCTACATTATGCCTATTGTTTATTGTTACGCATTTTTATTATGATGCTTATTCCTTGCATTGAATCCCACATACGTAGTACATTCAAACGTACTAGCGTATACGCTTGCCTACATGATATCACCATGTAGGAACCGATGCCCGAGTTGATCCTCCTCCTCCATGTGGCTAGGCGGTGCTATTCCAAGATTTTCCTGACCCAAGTATATGTTGCTATTATATATGTATTAAGACACTATCTTATTTTCTATTGACTATGAGCGTGAGCCCGGTAGCTCTGTCTTGGCCCCCGCTCTATCTTTGTATTTAGAGGTGTATGCTGGACAAGTTATTTATTTATGATATGAGTTGTGACTCCTTGTTTTTGTAATGACCGATGTGTTGGCAAGCTTGTCCATAACCCCATTTCCCTTGTCTTAATATATGTGCCTTTTTTTTATGCTTCCACGAGTAAAGATGTGTTATGACAAGTAAAGAGGTTTGATTGGGGTCCCTTTGGGTTCCCCATTCACCATGTCACGTCTAGGCCATAGTCTTGGGTCATGACAAACTTGGTATCAAGAACTAGGTTGATAGATCCTCGGAGTCCAACACATCGCGTCGATTATAGTCCTATTCATGGTTATAAAGCGCTCCATGGCTATGGATAGGAGGCTGTGAGGCATTGTAGGAAATATTTCTTTTCTTCATGTCCTAAGTCATGCTACATAGTTGTGGTAAGTATTTACCCACAACGATTGTTCTTTGCTATGCTAGATCATGTCGAATACTAGAGGAAGATAGGCCCGAACTCCCAACGAGCAACCTACAAATGGTGAGCTCCAGGAAGCCCTTACTTTGCTTGCCCAAGTGGTGGCCAACCAAGTCCAACAAGGGGCCCAAGGCCCTCATGCTACTACACCTAGAGATAGGGTGAGGGACTTCAGGAGGATGAACCTTCCGATTTTCCATGGGTCAAAGGTGGATGAAGATCCACAAGAGTTTATCAATGAAATCTACAAATTATTGTCTATCATGGGTGTTGGACCAAATGAAAAGGTGGAGTTGGCAACATACCAACTCAAAGGGGTGGCTCAGATTTGGTTTGATCAATGGAAAGGTGAGAAGGATAATGGCTATGTGGTGTTTTGGGAGGAATTCAAATTGGCCTTCCTTAATAGGTTCTTCCCTCTTGAGCTTAGAGAAGAAAAGTTGGTTGAGTTTATGAACTTGAAACAAGGAAGTATGAGTATGAGGGAGTATGCCCTCAAATTTAATCAACTTTCAAAGTATGCTCCTCACTTGCTGGCCAATACTAGGTCAAGGATGAATAAGTTTATTATGGGGGCTTCCGACTTAGTGAAGAGTGCCAGTCCGCCTTGCTTATTGGTGATATGGATTTGTCTCGGTTGATGACCTATACTGAGCAAATGGAAGAAGAGAAGTTGAGAAAGAGGAGGGGACATGAGGTCAAGAGGGCCCGTTTTGAGGGTAAGTTCCAAAAGGGTGCTAGATTTCACCAAGGCCAAAGGTCTTCTCATGCTACTAATAGGGGATTTTCCAATGACTTCCTTAGGCCTCAAGGTGTGGATGGAGTGGCTCCTATAAGGGTGTGTCCTAAATATGAGAGAAAGCATGGAGGTCCATGTTTGAAGGGTTTTAATGCATGCTTTGAACGTGGGGAGCTTAGTAACAAGAAGGTAGATTGTCCAAGGAGCCGTGGTAACGGCCAAGGTGCAAATACAGTTCCATTGGGTAGAGGTGGTCCTCAAGGTGGTGCCCCAAGGCACAACCGATTTTATGCACTACATGGAAAGCAAGGGGTTGGTGAGGTTCTCGATGTTGTTACCGTTATGTTGAAAATCTTTGACTTTGACGTATATGCTTTGATTGATCCGGGTGCCACACTTTCCTTTGTTACCCCTTTTGTTGCTTGAAAGTTCCATGTTGACCCGGAGTTGTTGCAAGAGTCATATGAAGTGTCTACTCCTATTGGTGCCTTTATTGTTGCTAGGAAACTTTATAGAAGTTGTCCTATTTGCATTTTGTTTAAGTTGATGCCTTGCGACCTTGTTAAATTAGACATGGTAGATTTTGATGTCATTCTTGGGATGGATTTTTTGCATACCTACTATGCTTCTATCGATTGTAGAACCCATAGGGTCAAGTTTCACTTCCCAAATGAACCCGTCCTTGAGTGGGAAAGTCATGATGTGGTGGTAAAGGGTAGATTCATTTCTTGCATTAAAGCCCATAGGTTGATTTCCAAGGGGTGTTTGTACCATCTTGTGAGAGTCAAAGATGAGGAGTCCAAAGTCCCTTCAATAGAGTCAGTTTTGGTTGTAAATGAGTTTCTTGATATCTTCCCAAATGACCTTCCCGGTGTCCCTCCCGAAATGGACTCCTTCCCGATACTCAACCTATCTCTATTCCCCCTTATCGTATGGCCTCGGCAGAGTTGAAGGAGTTAAAGGAGCAATTGAAATTTATTAGGCCTAGCCAATCACCTTGGGGTGCACCGGTGTTGTTCATAAAGAAGAAGGTTGGGTCACTTAGAATGTGCATTGACTACTGGCAACTCAATACAGACACTATAAAGAATAGGTATCCTCTTCCAAGGATTGATGACTTGTTTGACCAATTGCAAAGGGCTAGTTTTTCCTCTAAGATTGATCTTCGGTCCGGGTATCATCAAGTGAAGGTGAGTGAGTGTGATATTCCCAAGACTGCGTTCCGGACTAGATATGGGCATTATGATTTCATGGTGATATCTTTTGGATTAACCAATGCACCGGCCATCTTCATGGACTTAATGAATAGGGTCTTCAAAGCCTACCTTGATTTGTTATGGTTTTCATTGACGATATTTTGATCTATTCGCATAGTAGGGAGGAGGATATGGGGCATTTGAGGGTTGTGTTGCAAAGATTGTGGGTAGAGAAATTGTATGCTAAATACGAAAAGTGTGAATTTTGGTTGAAGGAGGTTGCATTCTTGGGTTATGTGGTGTCGAGGATGGTATAAAATTGGATCCTAAGAAAACTGATGTGATTAGGAATTGGCCTAGACCATTGACCCCATCCGATATTAGGAACTTCTTGGGCCTCGCGGGTTACTATAAAAGGTTTGTGAATGGGTTCTCCATTGCTTCCCCTGTGACAAAATTGACTCAAAAGAAGGTTAAGTTTGTCTGGACGGATGAATGTGAGAAAATCCTCCAAACATTGAAAGATAGGCTTGTGTCCGCTCCTATATTATCACTACAGAATGGGCTTAAGGGTTTTGTTGTGTATTGTGATGCATCTAGGATTGGTTTTGGTTGTGTGTTTATGCAAAATGATAAGGTCATAGCCTATGCTTCTAGGCAACTCAAAGTGCATGAAAAGAACTACCCTACCCATGATCTTGAATTGGCCGTCGTGGTGTTTGCATTAAAGATTTGGTGTCATTATTTATATGGGATGCTTGTTGATGTCTTCACTAATCATAAGAGCCTCCACTATGTCTTCACTCAAAAACATCTCAACTTGAGTCAAAGAAGGTGCCTAGAACTTCTTAAGGACTATGACATGACTATGCATTACCACCCGAGTAAGGCAAATGTTGTGGTGGATGCATTGAGTCGGGTGCCTATGGTAGCCTAGCTCATGTGGATGGTGGTGATAAGGAGATGGCTGGGGTGGTGTATAGATTGGCTAGATTGGGGGTGAGGTTAGAAGATATGGGTAGTGGTGTTGTTGTGGTTGATGGTTCCAAATCTTCATTAGTTGATGAGGTGATAGCAAAACAAGATCTGGACTCCTCGTTGCTTAAGTTGAAGGCTTTGGTGAAAGAAGGCAAGGTAGAGGATTTCTCCCAAGGGGGAGATGGGGCCCTCAGATACCAAGGTAGGTTGTATGTGCCATGTGTTGATGGTTTGAGGGAGAGAATTCTTAATGAAGACCATAATTCCTTTTATTCTATCCACCCTGGTTCCATCAAAATGTATAGAGACTTGAGCGATGTGTATTAGTGGGGAGGCATGAAGGGGGACATTGCCAAAAATGGTTTTGGTTGCCATAGTTGTCAACAAGTCAAAATTGAACATCAAACGCCGGGTGGCCTAACCAAAGACATAGAGATTCCTACTTGGAAGCGGGAGGTGATTCATATGGATTTTGTGGTTGGTTGCCCAAGACTAGAAAAGGTTTTGATTCCATATAGGTGGTGATTGATTGGATGAAGAAATCGGCTCATTTTCTACCGGTTAAGACTGCATATAGGGCAGAAGAGTATGCAATGTTGTACATCCATGAGTTAGTGAGGCTACATGGGGTTCCTTTATCCATCATATCAGATCAGGGTACACAATTCACTTCACACTTTTGGAGGTCTTTTCAAAGGGGTCTTGGTACAAAAGTTCACCTTGGTATGACCTTTCATCCCCAAATGGGTTGCCAAACTGAAAGAACCATTCAATCCCTTGAAGATATGCTCATGGTATGTGTATTGGAGTTGAGGGGCAGTTGGGATGACCATCTTCCTTTGCTTAAATTCGCATAAAACAATAGCTATCACTCTAGCATCGGTATGGCTCCTTTTGAGGCTCTTCATAGGAGGCGATGTAGATCACCGGTTGATTGGTTTGAGGTTGGAGAGGTGGTCATATTGGGACTGGATCTAGTTACTGATGCACTTAAGAAGATTAGGATGATTAGGGAAAGGTTAACAATGACCCAAAGTCGTCAAAAATCTTATGCTGATGTGAGAAGAAGAGACCTTGAATTCAAAGTGGGCGATTGGGTTTATTTAAAGTTTTGTCCAATGAAAGGTGTGTCTGTTTCAGTAAAAAGGGGAAATTCAGTCTAAGATACATTCTTCATTATGAGGTCTTCAAGAGGGTTTGCAAGGTAGCTTATGAGTTGAAGTTGTCTAGTGAAATGAACTTAGTTTATCTGGTGTTCCATATCTCTATGTTGAGGAAATGTGTGGGTGACCCTAATATCGTTGTGCCTCTTGATATAGTAGGTGTCGTTGAGGATAACTTGACTTATGAGGAGGTCCTGGTTCGTATTTTGGAAAGGCAAGTGAAGAGATTGTGGAACAAGGAGGTGACATCCGTTAAGGCCATTTGGAGGAACCAACAAGTCAAAAGCGCTACATGGGAGGCCGAAACAGACATGCAAAAGTGATATCCTTATCTTTTCCACTCCACTCAAGCCTAAGGTACTAATCCTAAGTCCCCTATGCGATTTCAAGTCTTACTTTTTGGCCTTAAGCCATTGCGTGTGTTCATGTTTATATGGACAAGGTTTTTACGGTAAATTTTGATGTTCATGTTGAGACTTTTGAAAATCATGTTTAGATGCATTTGTTGCATCTATGTTAGGCTACAAGTCTTCACGGCTAGCTTCCTTGTGTACGTTTCTTTTACATTCGGGAAGGAATGTTCCGAAGAGGGAGATATTGTGACACTTCGTAACTTCATGCTCTTGTATATCCATGCTTCAAGCCTCATTTGGTTAGGTTGGGGGTGTACTAGATTCATGGGAGTAGCACCTAAATATGTTCAAGACTTACCTCCAAGTTGAGTTCTGGGTGTTGTTTCATACAAGGGTCAACTTTAAACTAGCATAACTCTTAGCACATTTGGAACTGGGTGGCCACGACATTTAGAATGAAAGCCCTTTGAGTTAGCTTCGTAAGGCACTTAGTTTCACCTCATTCCGAGGTCGGATGAAGGAGTCATGATCGTTTTTATGAGGCCCTCCCTTGCAGTGTTGAGTTTACAAATGGGTTTACTAGTATGAACATGTCTATGAACTATGTTAAAACTATGTAAAGTTGTGACTATGTGCTATGATGTGTGTCGCACCCCATGTCCCGTTAGGGTTGACTGGCACTCGTTGCCGATAAGGCCCGGGAGAACCAACCTGTACTATATGCTTACTGTACTTATCACATGGGGTTTGTACCTT
>JAPFFP010043219.1:0-13421 GCA_026153255.1 Solanum medicagineum | reverse complement strand
TCGGGGGATGGTATAAAAGTGGATCCTAAGAAAACCGATGTGATTAGAAATTGGCCTAGACCATTGACCCCGTCGGACATTCGGAGTTTCTTGGGCTTTGCAGGTTACTATAGAAGTTTTATGAATAGTTTCTCCTCCATTGCTTCTTGTATGACAAAATTGACTCAAAAGAAGGTTAAGTTTGTCTGGACCGGTGAATGTGAGAAAAGTTTCTAAACATTAAAAGATAGACTTGTAACTGTTCCTATATGGTCACTATTGGATGGGCTTGAGGGATTTGTTCTGTATTGTGATGCATCTAGAGTTGTTTCGGGTTGTGTACTAATGTAAAATGGTAAGGTCATAGCCTATGCTTCTAAGAAACTCAAAGTGCATGAAAAGAACTACCCTACCCATTATTTTGAATTGGCTGCCGTGGTGTTTGCATTAAAGATTTGGCATCATTATTTGTATGGGGTGCGTGTTGATATCTTCACCAATCATAAGAGCCTTCAATATGTCTTCACTCAAAAAGATCTCAACTTGAGACAAAGAAGGTGGCTAAAACTCCTTAAGGACTATAACATGAGTATTCATTACCATCGGGGTAAAGCAAATGTTGTGGCGGATGCTTTGAGTCGAGCGTCTATGGGTAGCCTAGCTCATATGGATGGTGGTGATAGGGAGATGGCTAGGGAGGTGCATAGATTGGCTAGACTAGGGGTAAGGTTAGAAGATGTGGATTATGGTATTGTTGTTGTTCATGGTTCTAAATCTTCTTTCGTTGATAAGGTGATAGCAAAACAAGATCTAGACTCCTCCTTGCTTAAGTTGAAGGCATTGGTAAAAGAAGCCAAGATAGAGGTTTTCTCCCAAGGGGGAGATGGGACCCTTAGATATCAAGGTAGGTTGTGTGTATCATGTGTTGATGGTTTGAGGGAGAGAATTCTTGACGAACCCCATAATTCCTCTTATTCTATCCACCCCGGCTCCACCAAAATGTATAGAGACTTGAGGGATGTGTGTTAGTGGGGAGGCATGAAGAGGGACATTGCTAAATTTGTTTCCGGTTGCCATGGTTACGAACAAGTCAAGGACAAACATCAAATGTCGAGTGGCCTAACCCAAGACATAGAGATTCCCACTTGGAAGTGGGAGGTGATTAACATGGATTTCGTGGTTGGGTTGCCCAAGACTAGAAAAGGCTTTAATTCCATATGGGTTGTGGTTGATTGGATGACGAAACTAGCTCACTTTCTACCGGTCAAGACTACATATAGGGCTGAAGAGTATGCAAGGTTGTACATCCATGAGTTAGTGAGGTTACATGGGGTTCCTTTATCCATCATATCGGATCGGGGTGCACAATTTACTTCACACTTTTGGAGATCTTTTCAAAGGGGTCTTTGGACAAAAGTTCACTTTAGTACGACCTTTCACCCTCAAATGGATGGCACCAAGCCGAAAGGATGATTCAAACACTTGACGATATGCTTAGGTCTTGTGTCTTGGAGCTTAAAGGAAGTTGGGATGACCATCTTCCATTGATTGAGTTTCTCCTACAAAAATAGTTATCACTCTAGCATCGGTATGGCTCCATTTAAGGCTCTTTATGGGAGACGTTGTAGATCACTAGTAGGTTGGTTTGAGGTTTGAGAGGTGGCTTTATTGGGGCTGGATATGGTTATGGAAGCTCTTGAGAAGGTTAATATAATTAGGAAACGTTTGAGGACAACCCAAAGTCATCAAAAATCCTATGCCGATGTGAGAAGAAGAGACCTAGAATTCCAAGTGGGTGATTGGGTTTATTTGAAGGTTTCTCCAATACAAGGTGTAGTCCATTTTGGTAAAAAGGGGAAGTTGAGTCAAAGGTATGTTGGTCCTTATGAGGTGATTAAGAGGGTTGGTAAGGTAGCTTATAAGTTGAAGTTGCCTAGTGAAATGAATTTGGTCCATCTGGTGTTCCATGTCTCTATGTTGAGAAAATGCGTTGGTGATCCTAATGCCATTGTACCTCTTGATGTTATGGGTGATGTGGAGGATAACTTAACTTATGAGGAGATCCCAGTTCAGATTTTTGATAGGCAAGTAAAGAGATTGAGGAACAAAGAGGTGGCATCCGTTACTGTCCTTTAGAGGAACCAACAAGTCGAAAGTGCTACTTAGGAGGCCGAAGCGGACATGGAAAAGCGGTATCCATATCTTTTCCACTCCACTCAAGCCTAAGGTACTAATCGTAAGTTCCATATGTGACTTCAAGTCTTACATTTCAGCCCCTATGTCATTCATATGCATTCATATTTAAGTTGGTAAACTTATGATGATTTTACACTTATATGAAGATTTTGAAAATGGTGTTTTACATACTATGTTACATTCTTGTTGGGGATAATTTATTCATGATCACTCTTTCCCTGTACATGTCTCATTCGGAGATTAATGTTCCCAAGGGGGAGATATTGAAACGACCCCAAAAAGTGCCCAAAACGTACCTTGGAAGTGCCCGGAATCTTGTTTTCCATACATCTAAAAATTCATTTGTTATTTCCAAAATTTGACTTCATATTCTTATTCAGGGCTTCCAAGTTAGGGTGACAAGGGTCTAACCTCTAATTTAAAGAAAAGGAACCGAATTATGAAATTTCACTTGGTGCAACTTCCAGTGAGGGTCCGTGACCTCTCCGCGACGCGAAGAGGTGTATTTCCTGCACTATTTTTCCTAGTCCATCCAGATTTTTCTAAGTGTTGGGCCTATGTCTTTCCAAATGTATTTTTACCTATACTTAGTCTTATTTCACCCTCATATCATCCTAAACATTCCCCAATACTCACGACACTTAGCCAAACATTTGCTCCAAAATTCAAGTCCCAAACTCAAGACCAATCTTAAGGCCCTCGATTTCGCAACAAGGGTAAAGGTGGTGAAGTCAATAAAAGTGGTTCTCTAAGGCACAATCATTTCTATGCTCTTCAAGGGACGCAAGAAGTACCCGACATTATTACCAGTAAGTTGGATTTTCCTTGGCTTTTATTGTGCATACATTGTTAGGACCGGTGTGCCACTATTTCTTCTCTATTCTTTGGTTGTTAATCGGGGCTTCTTGTGTGCCCAAGTTGTTGTGTAGACCTTAGGTGTCTATATTTTTGTTGAGTATATGGTGGTTAGAAAGTTCATAAGTGTTGATCCGTGTTCATCTTGCATTAGGTTTTGCCTTGTGACATGTTGGAGTTGGTGTGGTGGCTTGTGGTGTTATGCTTCGGATGGAATAGTTGCATGCATGTAGTTTCTTCATGGGGAATGGTTGATTTATTCATTGGCTATGTTTAGGGGTCTCTAGAATAGGGTCTGAAAGCCCTACCTTGATATGCTTGTGGTGGTCTCTAGTGATGGGCTATTGAATTGTGTAAAGCTTGTGAATTAATTGGAGGGTAGTGTTGCAAGTCTTGGAGGATGAGAGGTTGTTTGCTAAATATGATGTGTGTATTGTGGATAACAAAGGGGGGGTTAGAATTTTTTAAGGATTATGAATGAGTGTGCATTAGTTTTCCGATAAGGCTAGTGTTGTGATTGGTGCTCTAAGGTAGGGTGCCCAGGGGTAGCTTAGCATATGTGAATAATGGTGGCAAGGAGGAGACAAGTGGGATCCATCGGTTGGTTAGATTAGAAGTTAGGATGGGGGAAGTTGAGAATGGTAGTATAGTGTTCTTTATTGTTCCAGATCTTTTTGGGTTTAGAGGTCTAGTTTAAGCAAGGCCTTGATTTCCGCCTTATTAGAGTTAGAAGTTTTTGGTGAGAAGATGATAGAGTGGAGGTTATCACCCAAGGGGGAGATGGTGGTTATGGTACCAATTAGGTTAGGTGTATTTAAGGTTGCCAATTGAGTTGAGGATTATGAGTCTTTATAGAGTGTAGAGGGAAGTTGGTAAGGTTGTGTAAGTTTGGAGATTGCCTATAGAGAGGGGTTGCGTTAGTTTGGTTCTTCATGCTTCTAGGATGATAGGATGTGTTGGTGCCTCTAGTGCTATAGCACTCCTTGAGATTGTGGGTGATGTGGAGGATAAGTTGACTTAGGAGAAGGTCCTGGTGGAGGTATGGATGGGTGAATAGAGAAGTTGAATGATAATGATGCGGTGTTCGCGAAGGCTATTTTTGGAGGAGTTGTCTATTGATATATGCCTCTCGGGAAGCCAGTGCAGGCAAGGAGAAGCAATATCCGTATTTCTTTCATTCTATTCAAGCTCGTGATAACACATCAAGTCCTTTATATGATTCCAAGTTTTATGTTTCGTCCCCTATGTCATTCATATGCATTCCTGTTTAAGTTGGCAAATACATGGTGATTTTACACTTATGTTGAGATTTTGAAAATGATGTTCTGAATGATTTGAAGACATTTTAGCATGACTTCTGAAATGACCCCAAAAAGTGTCCAAAAACGTGCCTCGGAAGTGCCCAGAATCTTGTTTTTCATATATCTAAAAATTCATTTGTTATTTCAAAAATCCGACTTCATCTTCTTGTTCAGGGGGTCCAAATTATGGTGCAAGGGTCTAACCTCGAATTTAAAGCAAAGGAATCGAATTATGAAATTTCACTTAGTGCAATTTCCAATGACGGCCGCGACCTCTCCGCGACGTGAAGAGGTGTATTTCCTGCACTGTTTTTCCTAGTCCATCTAGATTTTTCTAAGTATTGCGCCTAAGTCTTCCCAAACATGTTTTTACCTATACTTAGCCTTATTTCACCCTCATATCACCCTAAACATTCCCCAGTACTCACGAAGACACTTAGCCAAATATTTGCTCCTAAACTCAGGTCCCAAACTCAAGACCAATCTTCAGGATTTCATCAAGGATCTCACTCAAGCTTCAAGTCTCTATTTCTAATCTTCTTTAAGGGTTCTCCAAATTCAAGGTATGTGGTGTTGACCCATTTGGTCCTTCCACCCATTGTGCCTAAACCCTCTTTTTACTAATATTTCATGATTTAAAGTTGATTTTTCATGTGGGTCTTGTATATTGAGAAATCTACTATACAGTGATTTTAGTTCATAAAAGTATGGTTGTTTTAGCATGTTTTGAGCTCTAAATCGTGAATCTAATGTTGGATTTGCTGAGGGGTTTCGTTATGAATGTATTGGGAGTGATTTCAAGGAGTTGATTGATGGTTTTACAACAGATTTTCCTGCATGATTTCATCTCTAATTTGCATGGTCTTCTACCCCCATTACATACCCCAAAGGTGTTTGATAGAATTTTCGGCTATGGTTTCTTGAAGAAATGAAGATCTAAAGCATGAGATATGTTATGATTGACTATATAATGATGTAATGAGCTTATGCACATGATGAATACTATCTAAAGTGTTGTGGTAGACCATTCACAATTCGAGGGCCTAGTTGAGGGGTCAAAGACTCAACCACTTGGGTGATGGGTGCGATCATCACGAACCTAGTTGCGGGGTTGATATCTCAATCACTAGGGAGATAGGTGCGATCATTACTAACCTTGATGAGGGGTTTAGGGTAATGGGTGTTACTATTACTAACCTTGATGAGGGGTTTGTACCTCACATACTAGGGTGATGGGTGATATCATCACCAACCCCAAGGGGTTTATACCTTGGCAATCTAGCTTGGTCTCCTCTTCACATATGGTATCCTATACGAGTAGGATTTACTTAAGCATGTTTTACTTATGCATTGAGCATACATGTCATATTGTTATATCATGCCTATTGCCTAATGTTATGCATGTTGATCATGAAGCTTATCTCTTGTTGCATTGCATCCCACATACTTAGTACATTCAAACGTACTAACGCATACTCTTGCCTACATAATATCCCCATGTAGGGACCGGTGCCCAAGTTGATCATCCTCCTCCTCCATGTGGCTAGACGATGCTATTTCAAGCTTGTTGGTGAGTCCTCCATTTCAGGGACCTGGGTCTAAGTTACTATTATCCTAGTATTGAGACACTTTCTTATGTTCTATTGACTATGAGGGTGAGCCCGATAGCTTGTCTTGGCCCTCGCTATATCAATGTATTAGAGGTGCTTGTTGGATACGTTGTGTATTTATGTATGAGCTTTGATTCTTGACTCTTGATTATGACAATTATGCAAGCTTTCCCTTAGTCCCACTGCCACCATTCTGAATCTATATGTCTTTGTATGCTTCCGCAACCAAGGATGTGTAATGACAAGTTAAATGCTTGTTTGGGGTCCCTTCGGGTTCCCCATTCGACGTGTCACATCTAAGCCCTAGGCTTGGGTCATGACAAATTCTAACTACATTATGATTTCTAACTAGTAATCTATGCAGTGGATCTTATGGTTGGAAGTTTCATGTTCTAATTCAAGCCTTGTTCTTACACATTCGAGGACGAATGTTCCCAAGGGTAAGATATTGCAACACCCCATAACTCCATGCTCTTGTATCTATGTTTCAAGCCTTATTGGATTAGATTGGGGGTGTATTAGGTTTATGGGAGACTCCTAGTACTAAGACGAGTCCAAGACTTCCCTAAGAGTTGAGTTTTGGGTGATGGTTCATGCAAGGGTCAAATTTAAACAAGTGTAACTTTTAGCACATTTGGAACTGGGTGTCCCACGACATTTCAAATGAAATCCCTTTGAGTTAGCTTTCTAATGCACTTGGTTTCACCTCATTTAGAGTTCAGACTCAAAAGTTATGTTCATTTTACTGAAGACGCTAGTGCAGAGTTGCACTACGAGCCTACTGTTACGAGTTGTAGGTCAGGGTACGACTTGTAGTTCAGGATCTTAGCAATTTCCAGAGACTTCAAAATTGAGCCTAGGGGTCATGGGAGGGGTCCTACGAGTGGTAGTGCTACCTACGAGTCGTAACGGGGCCCGTAACAGCCGTTAGACAGCTATTTAGGAAGGGCTATTTTGGTCCTTTCCCACCCTTTCTAAGCTCTAGATTGACATTTTTAAGCTCATTCAAGGTCCCAAAACCCTTAAGTTCTTCATTATGTTGATAAAATACTCTCTCAAATCCTTATACTAATATTTCACTCCAAAATCAAGTGTCCAAATCTTATCCGGATCAAGGATTTTCTTCAAACATCAAGCCTCCATTTTCAATCTTTATCAAGAACTTCTCCAAAGCTAAGCTATGTGGTGTTGAACCATTAGGTACTTCCACCCAAGGTTCCTAAACCCTCTTTTTACAAATATTGCATGATTTAAAGTAGATTTTACATGTGGGTCTTGTATATTGAGAAATTTACTACATAGTGATTAATGTTCATGAAAGTATGGTTGTTTTAGCATGTTTTGAGCTCTAGATCTTAGATCTAATGCTGGATTCGAAGAGGGTTTTTGATGTGAATGTCTTGAGGGTGTTGCAAGGTGTTGATTGATGGTTTTACCATTGATTTTCTTACATGATTTCATCTCTAAATTGAAGGTCCAAAGCATTTATTATGTTATGAATGATGTTATGATGATGTAAGAAAGTATGTATATCATTTTATGATAATTATAGAAGGAAGGTATGCATATGATATATCTCTATATAGTCTTGGATTGACCATAACCAATTGAAAGGTATGCCTCAATCACCATGGGAGGTAGAGTGTGGCCATCCTCTAACCTATCAAGGGGTTTGTACCTTTGTAACCCATCAAGAGGTTTGTACCTGGTACCAGGGTGATGGGGCGGTATCATCACTAACCTATCAAGGGGTTTGTACCTTGGTAACCTATCAAGGGGTTTCTACCTTGGTAACCCATCAAGGGGTTTGTACCTTGGCACCAGGGTGATAGGGTGGCATCATCACCAACCTAGATGAGGGTTTGTACTCATCAACCTAGTGAGGGGTTTGTACTTCACCACATAGGTGATAGGGCGGCATCATCACTAACCTCGTGAGGGGTTAGAACCTCACCAACTAAGTGAGGGTCGGCATTATCACAAACCTACCAAGGGGTTCGTACTTTGGAAATCTAGCTTGGTCTCTCCCACACATATGATATCCTATACGAACATGGGTTACTTAAGCCTGTTTTACTTATGCATTGATCATACATGACATACTGCTATTTTGATGCCATTTGCCTATTATTATGCATTTTGGATTATGATGCTTATCTCTTGTTGCATTGCATCCCACTTACTTAGTACATTCAAACCTACTAACACATAATCTTTCCTAAATGATGTCACTCTGTAGGAATCAATGCCCAATTTGATCATCCTCCTCATCCACGTGGCTAGATCGATACTACTCAAAGCTAGTTGGTGAGTCCTCCATTTCGGGGACCTTACTTTATGTTGATCTTATCTTTGTATCGAGACATCTTTCATATGTTCTATTTTGACTATGAGGGTGAGCACGGTACCTTGTCTTGGCCCCTGCGCTATCTATGTATTAGAGCTGTTTGTTGGACATACTATGTATCTATGTTGAGCTTGACTCTTGTCTCTTGATTATAATGTTTATATAAGTTTCCCTTAGTCCCATTTCCCTATTCTTACTCTTTATGTATCTTATATGCTTCCGCGACCAATGATGTGTAATGATAAGTTAAGAGGCTTGTTTAGGGCTCCTTCGAGTTCCCTATTCACCGTGTCACGTCTAGGATCTAAGCTTGGGTCATGACAGTATTGAGCACCGTGCGATGAGAGAATATACATCTACTTAATCTCACAGAACTACGTTACCAGCATAGGATAGTCATGCAGCTTATTCCAGTGACTCTGGTCCTGCAAGTGGACATCTATTATTGATCCAAGAGAAAGAGTTGATCGCCCTTTTCCATGGAAAGTTTAGCACAGACGTAGCAAAGATGCTGATTCATTGTACATCACTATGAAATGATGGTGGGATGGAGAGTATATCGGTTAGAGAAACTCCCAAGCAAAATGGATTGAGCATGAGATTTCAAAATGAGTCTAATTTATTGGGAATACTTTTAAAACATGGTTTATTCTAAAACTTGCATAAATTGATTTGAGCATGAGTGTTGAGTCGAGGTGAGTGAATCGAGCTTTACTTTTCTTAAGTTATTTTACATATCAGTACATTCCACATACTGATGCCCCTCAGCGCTATATCGTTTCATGATGTAGGTATTGGAGATAGAGGACTTCAGCAGACGCACTGTTGAGGTTCAGAGATTTCGAGTCCCAGAGCTTTGGTGAGCCCTACTTGCTATCTGGAGGAGCCTGTCATTATTTATTTTAGTTTTTATTATTTTATTGATATTGGGTAGCCATGGCTTGTCATGGTACCATCTGCACATTTGGAGTAAAGGCTTCAAAAACCTTGAGTAGAGCACTGTTGAGTATTTCCTTTCCTAAACTTGATCTATTATCTTGAGACAATTTTATGATATTATTTACCTTTTCCATAAATATTCTTACACAAGTATTCTTTTGTTGTTGAGTAAGATGTGAAAATGAGGCCAAGCGTTTCGCTTGGGGACTAGAAATAGTCTTTGAGTGTCGGCCACACCTAGGGTACCCTCCTGAGGCGTAACAAACTTAGTATCAGAGAACAGAGTTCAAGTGTCCTAGGGAGTCTATGAAGTCATGTAGTAGAGTCTTGTTTATGGGTGTGTTGTACACCACACTTCATAAGCAGGAGGCCATAGGGCACTAGGAATGGTTACTCTCTTAAACGTACTGCTGCCCAGAGAGATGCCTTGGCCCTAGCTGTTGAAAATGCCCCACCAGAGGCCCCTAGTCAGATGGGGATGAGGAGATGGGGTCGACCTTCTAGGACTGTGAAGGTTCCACAAGTGTCCCCTGCAGAACCACAGGCAGCCCCCACCTTCGAGGCATAGTTTCGGGGAGCTATTAGTATGCTTACCCAGTTAGTTGCCTCCTAGGGTAATAGTCAAGGCCCTCAGGCCCCTAGTTGTAGCTCTTAGGACTCCACTGCCACAACTCGACTTGGAGAATTTTTGAGAATGAACTCGCGAGTGTATATGGGGTCGAAAGTTGAGGAGGACCCATAGAATTTCATCAGTGAGATGTGCAAGTTTTTGAGGGACATGCATTCTAGTTGGGTTGAAGGGGTTGAGCTTGCCTCCTTTCAGCTTAAAGATGTGGAGAATTTATGGTACAACCAGTGGGAGGATAGTCGAGGTAAAGATGTTGAGCCAGTTGAGTGGGATGAGTTTGAGAGTGCCTTCCTCGACCACTTCTTTCCCCAAGAGTTGAGGGAGGCAAAGATTGAAGAGTTTGTTAACCTAAAGTAAGAGGGAATGACCACTAAGGAGTACAGTCTTAAGTTCATTAAGTTGTCTAGGTATGCTTGAGAGAGGTCCAGGACATGAGAGCAACGATGAGGAAGTTCGTGTCCGGGTTGGGTATGCATATGAAGAGAGAGTGCAAGGCCGGATTACTAATTTTGGGTATGGACATCTCCAGATTATATTTTATGCCCAACAAACTGAGGAGGATAAGAAGAAATATCGAGAAAAGCACTTGAATAAGAAAGCCAAGTCTGCAGTGCATGAGCCTAGCCACCATAAGCAGGACAAGGGAGATAGATCTTACTTTCAGAAGAAGCATTTGAGTTATGCACCATCATCAACCAGTGCACCAACTCCAAATTCAGGTATGACCTGAAATCTCAAGGGTAGTTGAACTTTAGAGCCTAGGGTCGCAGGCCAGTGTGACCCTTGGCTCAAGAGGGAAACCACCTTATGGGAAGTGTGGCAGGATGCAGTTGGGGAGGCAGTGAAGGAGAAAATGGGTGTTACAAGTATGGTCAGACAGGTCACTTCCTGAGAGACTGTCCACTTTGGGGCAACAGGGCACAATCTTTAACTACCATGCCACAACCCAAGGGGTAACCAAGCCACACTAAGGACAAGTTGAGGCATGAATCATCTCTATGCAATGGGGAACAGACAAGACCAAGAGGTGGCTCCAGATATCGTGACGGGAATGCTTCGATGCTTCGAGTTGTTACTTTTGATTGTTATGGTTTGCTTCACCTAGGGCGATAGTGTCCTTTGTAACACCATATGTGGCTAGAAAATTTGAGATTTCTCCTGAGTGTTTACTTGAGCCTTTCCCGGTTTGCACTCCGATTGATGAGTTCATTATAGCCAAAAGAGTATAGAGATTGTGTAGTGTTTATCTACCATAGGGAGACTCTTGCTGATCTGGTGAAGTTAGAGATGATTGAATTTGATATAATCCTTGGTATGGACTGGCTCCACGCCTGCTATGCCATTATTGACTATAGAACCCGAACCGTCAAGTTTCAGTTTCCCGATGAGCCTATTATAGAATGGAGGGGAAATGCTATTACATCTAGGCAAATTTATTTCCCATCTTAAAGTTAGAAAGTTAATCTCAAAAGGGTGCAGCTACCACCTCGTGTAAGTCAAATCCAATGGTGTTGAGCCTCCCACTCTTGAGTAAGTACCAATTATGAGTGAATTCCCAGAAGTTTTTCCCGAGGACCTACCTGGAGTCCCTCTTGATAGGGAGATTGACTATTGGATGGATGTTCTTCCCTGTACCTAACATATATCAATTCCACCTTATAAGATGGCACCCGCTGAATTAAAAGTGTTGAAGGAGCAGTTGAGGGACTTGTTAGAGAAGGGATTTATCAGATCGAGTGTCTCTCCTTGGGGTGTTCCCATTCGATTCGTACGAAAGAAGGATGGGTCTATCAGAATGTGCATAGATTACAGGCAACTGAAAAAGGTCACGATTAAGAATAAATTCCCCCTCCCAAGGATATATGATCTGTTTGACCAACTTCAGGGTGCCTCTTGTTTCTCAAAGATAGACCTCAGATCTCGTTATCTTCAGTTGAAGGTAAGGGAATGTGACATTCTAAAGACAACCTTTAGGAATAGATATGGCCACTTTGAGTTCTTAGTCAAGTCCTTTGGGTTGACTAATGAACCTGTAGCCTTCATGTATTTAATGAACAGAGTATTTAGACCGTATCTCGACATTCTTGTGACTGTATTTAATGATGACATCCTAGTATATTCTCAAGATGAAGAGGAGCATGCCCACTATCTTAGAGTGATTCTTCAAACTCTTAAAGACCATGAATTGCATGCAAAGTTTTTTAAATGGGAGTTTTGGCTCAAGTCCATAGCTTTCCTAGGTCATATTGTCTCGAGTGATGGTATCCGAGTGGATGCCTAGAATATTGAAGCGGTTAAGAACTGGCCCAGACCAACTTCTCCAACCGACATAAGAAGTTTCTTGGGGTTGGCAGGCTACTAACGCAGATTTGTTGAGGGATTTTCTTCCCTATCTGCACCATTGACCAAGCTAAATCAAAAGAAATTCAAGTTTCAGTGGTCCAACGAATGTGGGAAGAGTTTTCAAGAGATAAAGACTAGATTGACTACTACACCAGTTTTGACATTGTCTAATGGGGCGGAAGACTTCGTTATATATTGTGATGCATCCAGAGTTGGACTAGGTTGTGTGCTAATACAGAGAGATAAGTTGATAGCCTATGCTTCCAGACTACTTAAGATTCGTGAAAAGAACTATCCCACTCATGATCTCGAGTTGGCAGCAGTGGTGTTCACACTTAAGATCTGGTGTCACTACTTATATGGAGTGCATGTGGACGGGTTCACTAACCACAAAAGTTTGCAATATGTCTTAGTCAGAAAGAGCTCAACCTAAGGTAGAGACGATGGTTAGAATTGCTCAAGGATTATGACATGAGCATTCTCTACCACCCAGGTAAATCTAACATTGTTGCTGACACTGTTAGCAGGTTGTCAATGGGTAGCACTGCCCATGTAGAGGAAGGAAAGAATGAGCTAGTGAAGGAAGTGCATAGATTGGCCTGATTAGGAGTTCAACTTGAGAAAAATGATGAGGGATGAGTCAATGTTAGTGGGTCTGCATCATCCCTTGTGGTGGAGGTAAAGGAGAAGCAAGATCATGATCCAGTCACACTCCAATTGAAGGAGGATGTTTACAAACAAAAAGTGATGGTCTTCTCAAAGGGGGAGATGAGGTGTTGAGATACGAAAATAGGTTATTTGAGTACAGCCTTCCACCCTCAGACAGATGGTCAAGCAAAGTGTACCATTCAGACTCTGGAGGATATGTTAAGGGCTTGCATTCTCGACTTTAAGAGAAATTGGGACGACCACTTGCCATTGATCAAATTTGCATAGAACGATATGTTATCATGTAAGTATCCAAATGGCCCCATATGAGGCTTTGTATGGGATAAGATGTAGATCCCCGATTGGGTAGTTTGGGGTCAGTGAAGCTTAGTCAATTGGACCTGATCTGGTCCACCAATCCATGGAGAAGGTGAGGGTTATTAGAGAGAGTTTGAAGACTGTCACAGCCCCACCGAGGACCGTAACTAGTGCCCGATTGGGACACCTACCCCTGCATATACATGAACATCCCTTTTCCCCAAACTGGAAATCTGCGGAAATTTCGGCAGAGTTTC
>JAPFFP010043218.1:0-13421 GCA_026153255.1 Solanum medicagineum | reverse complement strand
ACTACAAAATAAAGTTCATGAGTTGTTCCATTTCATACGCATTTCATCATTTGTGTAGTGTACTCTTTTCATTGTAAAATTGTCTTGTATGATCATCCACATGTCATATGCTACATATACAGTCTTACAGCTCCAATATTATGGACACCAAAAGAAACATCTCAAAGGTAATTGAAAGATACAGTATACAGTTCTGATAGGTGGTAGCCCGAGGGGTGGAGATAGCAGCTAGCCAAGGACGATCCCATCAAGGGGGGGTAGCCCGAGGGGTTGAGTATAACCTAGCCAGGGACGAACCCGATACAGTTTCACCAATGATCAGTTAGTCATTTGTATTACAGTTGTGCACAGATTTTACAGTAAAGATAAAGTAATATAAAGAACATAAAGTACATGATCCCATAGTGCTACTAAAGGTGGTCTCTTATGCTACATCAGTGTACAGTTTCACTTGAGTTGTTATATCACATACAGTGTTCCCTGCTTTACGTACTCAGTACATTATGTCGTACTGACGTCCCTTACGGGGGGCCTGCATTTAATGCTGCAGGTACAGGTGCTAGTAGATCTCCCCAGTAGCAGTACAGGATATTCAGCTGCTGTCACCAAGCTCCAGGTTACTTCGGGGCTTTTGTATATGTCTAGAGCTTATGTTTATATTGTATAGTTAGTTGAGGCGGGGCCTGTCCCGACCCTTGTCAGATGTTTCTCTTTATTTTGAGGCTTTGTAGACTATGTAAAGCAAAGTGTATTCATGTCTCGTATTTTAGACACTATGGCTCCAACGTCCTAGTCATATGCATTTCCTTTTGGCTTGTTATCACTGTTTATTTGCTTTAAGGCATGTTAAAGGTAGAAATCCCTTTTAATATGTACAGAAAGCACACTGTTACAGGTTGGTTCTCCCGAGCCTTATCGGCAACAGGTGCCAATCCGCCCTAACAGGACTTTGGGGCGTGACAATGGTGAGGACAACGATGGGCCAAGTGCCCGATCTCATCAAAATGATAAAAAAAACCCTAGTCTCTTGGCTATAAGATGGTTTTCCTAAAAGGCCACCATGTCTGGGTGCACTGAAGGAACTATCATGGCTGCCTAAGTAGATTGAGGCCTATCAACACTGTTAGAAGCTTCGATGGTTTTGTGGACTACCCGACCTTGATGGTCCTGCCTCTCAAACTCCCTGTCACAGAACGGGTGACTACTAAACTAGCCGTGTTGGCGGGTGCTCTTCCCGCCATACTATCTCTCAAGCTTGGTGTGCTCTATCATATGAGAGTTATCCACTACACTCTATAAAGTGCCTCCTGCCAACCCCAAGGAAGTTATAACCTCTTGAAGATATCCTGCCAATTTCTTTGCAAACCTTAAATCCTCTCAAACTCAGTAGGGATGCTGGACAATGTATATCTGGACAATGTATGAAATTTGGCCTTGTAATAAAATACTAACATAGAACCCTACAGAAGCCTATCAAACTCATCCTTGCAGCTGTCCTAGAGGCTATATGGCATAAATATATCTAGGAACACCTTGGAAATTGCTCTGATGTCATAACAAGAGATCTAATAGGTCAACGAGCTAAAATTGGACTCCACCACTCCTTAGCAAGGCTAGAGAACTAAGAAGAACTATAGGAAACTCTATGTGACTTCAAAATAGCTAGGTTACATAATCGATCCAGACACTTAGACAAGAAGTTGAAGGCTCTTCACTAAGGGTGCCATCAAATCGTAGAGGAACCAATCGTACAAACCTTTCAAAGCTCTTCTGCTCAACTATGGACATCACTGGGAGAGTAGAAGATGGTGGCACAATAAGTAAGTGTGTTACAATAGATAGAGCGATAGGCAAACTCTGAAACTGAGAACCTGAACTTAGCCGAGATATTTGAGGCAAAATCATAGGAATATAAGAGGATTCGCTGGAGATGTAAAAGGACCCACATGAATCATAGCTGGCTCGGATTGAACTATACAAAGACCAATTGGTACTGTAGAAATTGATAGCTTAACAGTAGCTGGGGCGGGAGGTGATCCCTCCAATCTAGCTAATACCCTCAAGAGTAACTCTTGAATAAAAGGTCTAACACTTGGGGATGAGAAGCCAATCTACTATGTCCTCTGGGTAGAGCTACCCCTCAAGAATATCCTTAACCCCTAGCCTTATCACGAACTCTGGGTCGTTTATGAGCGGGAGCCACATAGCTAACTTGGGCTCTCCTTCTGATCAACAGGATCTATAATCTAGAATCTATGCGGAAGAAGTAGATTAGATACTTTCAAAATAGGTGATACAAAGAAATGCATGAATAGAAGCAATACCTGAAAGCTTTTCTTATCAAGTACCTCGTAGCCTCTCGATTATGGGTATGGGCGTCTACACCCCAACCTAAAAGACTCTACTAGATACCCTTCCATTGCTCACGACCCCAACAAACCTAGAGCTTTGATACCAAATATGTCACGACCCAAAATCACATCGCAACTAAAGAAAGTAATGTAAAGCAGAAACAATCACAACATAACATAAGAAATCCCAAAACCTGGAGTTGTGAGTACAAGTATATCTAAAGTAGCACAAAGAGTTAATGCAGTTGTCTCAAAATAGGATACAAAGCTGATATATCTTATAGATAGCCCAAAAGAAAAGATAATAAAAAATAGAATCAAAGATCCATGACGACTCGAAGTCTGAGCCTCACCAATAAGATCTAGATAATTGAAAAAAGCTTAGGTAGAATGAATCAATTACCTTGTTTGGGTCCTTGTGGTCGATCTGCGGTGATGAAGCAAAGTAGGGGTAAGTATACTAAAATGTATTAGTAGGTTCAACTGACTAAGTAAAAGAAATAGAACAAGTATGTAATAACAAAGAATCCTATCACCTGCATCAAAGGGATTAGTATACAATGTAAACATGGATAGAAACTGGTAAAGTCAGTAAATACCATCAATGATACAATTAAAGGAAACACATGAATACAATAGCATCGCGGGCCATTAATGAGGTGAAATCACGACTATCGCAGGGCTGATGTAAACGTTTATTGAGCCTAAGCTATAAGATAAAACCTGGGGGCATTGCAGGCCATGTACTCAAATATCTCAAGGCATCCAGGCCATAATCACAAGTAACTCAAATCGTCACAGGCCTCATACTGAAGTGTCTCAAGGCGTCGCAGGCCTCATACTGAAGTGTCTCAATGCAACCTGTATATAATTTCTGTATACCAATGCAACCAATCCTGTATAACATTTGTACATACCATTGCAATCAAATCAAAAGATTTTATATTATTTTTATCCGTGATATTTTTTCTATTCCACCAATATAAGAAAATGGTTTTAAAATTTGCAAACATTTGATTTATCAAGTTTGAACTTTTTGCTCAATTAGCCTTAGCTTCCTTATTAATTATGTCACGACCCAAGGCTAGGGCCTAGACGTGACACGGTGAATGGGGAACCCAAGGGAACCCCACACAAGACTCTTTCCATAACATTACATATCCTTGGTCGCGGAAGCATTAAAAAAACATTAAGAAGAGTAGAAATAAGAGGAAAAGGGGATAAGGGAAAATCTTTCATAACATAAGACATCATTAAATAAAGAGAGTCAAGGCTAATAACATAATTGCATAACTTGTCCAACAACACCTCTACTACATTGATAAGAGAGGAAGCCAAGACAAGAAACTGGGCTCACCCTCTTAGTCTGTACATGCATAAAAGAAAGATAGGATTAGTACATAACATGAGATCATAGATATTGTCCCGGAATGGAGGACTCACCAACTAGCTTGAAAGAGAGATCGTACTAGCCACGTGGAGGAAGATACTCAATTGGGCTCTTATTCCTACATGGTGACATCATTTAGGTATACAGATGCATTAGTACATTAGAATGTACTAAGCATGTAGGATGCAACGCGACAAGAGATAATCAACATAATCAAAATGCATAAGCATAGGCAATGAGTAGCATATAACAATATGGCATGCATGGAAGATGCTTGAAGTAAATCATGCTTACATAGAACATAATACATGTGCAAGAAGACACCATCGTTATAAGATTCATAGTTTATTGAGTACCAACCCCTCAATTGGTTGGTGGATCGTCTCACCTACCACCGATGGTGATTGAGATACCAACCCCTTAACCTGGTTATCAAGGTACAAACCCTTGATTGGTTTGTGGATCGTCTCACCCTACCATCCATGGTGATTGAGGTACCAACCCCTCAACTCGGTTACGAAGGAACAAGCCCCTCGACATGATTATCAAGGTACAAACCCCTCGACATGGTTACCCGATCTCACAACCCCTCGAGTGGGGCATGGTCAATTTCCAACACAATATAGGAGAATATCATACATATACATTCCTTACATCATCATAAAGTCATTCATCTTATAAGACATGCATTGGACCCTCATTTCTTCAAGAAATCATAACCGGACATTTCATCAAATACTTGGTAGATGTGTAGTGGTAATGTAAAACCATGCAATTTAGGGATGAAATCATGCAAGAAAATTCAATATAAAATCATCCATCAATACTTAGTAACACTCTCAAGTAATATACATAAAAAACCTTCATCAAATCCTACAATAGATCTTAGATTCATAGCTCAAAACATGCTAAAACAGTCATAATTTCATGAAACTCCAACATAGTTCATAGTCTAATTCATAATAAGTAAGACCTATATGTGAATCAACTTGAAATCATACAATTTAGGTAAAAAGGAAGCTTGAGCTTCATGGGCGAAAGGAACCCATGAATGAAACCAACATACCTTGATTTTGGGGAAATCTTTGAAGAAGATTTTGATGGAGACTTGAAGCTCGGATGAATTCCTTATGATCCAGAACAGACTTGGACACATGAATTTTGAGAGAAATATTAGACTAAGGGTTTAAGGGGGTATTGGGGAATGTCTTGGATGATATGAAAATGAAATATGGCTAAATATAGGTTTGTTCACGCATAGGAAGGCTTAGGTCCAAGACCCAAATGTCTTTGCCCCGACTATAACAACTGGCACAAAAGTACATTGAGGCGCGCCCTTGGCGCGTCGCGCTTGGAGTGCGCTAGCCTACTAGAGGTCGCAATTTTGTGATTTTTAAATTTTGCTATGGTTGCTCTTAAATCGGGCTTAGACCCATTTCCCACTCAATTTTTCCCCCTAATCAAGAATATGAAGTCGGATTTTTTATATCACGCACGAATTTTGAGATACATGGAAATTACGATTCTGAGCACTTTCGAGGCACATTTTTAGGCACTTTTTAGGGTCGTTCAATATCTCCTCCTTGGGAACCTTTATCTTCGAATGTCAAAGAAATGTATATGAGAGTCATAGACATGACAATTTCATCCCACATAAGGAAGTAACAATGCACTTAAACATCATTTCAAAAATCTCAACAAAATTGTAAAATTATCATGAACTTGTCAGTTTAAACATGAATGTATGCAATGACATAAGGGCCAAACATAAGACTGGAGATCATATAGACGACTTACAATTAGCACCTTAGGCTTGAATAGATCAGAAGAATATGGATATGGCTTTTGCATGTCTGCTTCAGCCTCCCATGTAGTACATTCAACTTGTTGATTCCTTCAAAGGACCTTAACGGAAGCCACATCCTTGTTCCTCAACCTCTTTACTCGTCTATCTAAAATCTGAACCAGAACCTCTTCATAAGTCAAATTGTCTTCAACAACACCCACAACATCAAGAGGCACAATAACATTAGGGTGTCCCACATATTTCCTAAACATGTATACATGATAGACCAGATGAACCAAATCCATCTCACTCGACGATTCCAACTCATTAGCTACCTTTCCAATCCTTCTCATTACCCTATAAGGACCCACATATCTTGGACTCTACTTACCCTTCTTACCAAAACGAACCATACCCTTCATGGGTGACACCTTCAAATAGGCCAAATCACCGACTTTGAATTGAAGATCCCTTCTCCTCATATCGGCATAGGACTTTTGGAGACTTTGGGCCGTCTTCAACCTTTTGCTAGTCATCCTAACCTTCTCAAGAGCCTCCATAACTAGATTTGGTCCCAAAAAAGCCACCTCTCCAACCTCATATCACCTAACCGATGATCTACAATGTCTACCATAAAGAGCCCCAAAAGGAGCCATACCAATGGTAGAATAATAGCTATTATTTTAGGCAAACTCATCCTAACTACCCTTAAGCTCAAATACACAAGCCCTAAGCATATCCTCAATTGTTTGGATAGTTCTTTTGGCTTAGCCATCCGTTTGAAGGTGAAAGGTCGTACTAAGTTTAACTCTTGTACCAAGTCCTCTTTGAAAGGACCTCTAAAAATGTGAAGTAAATTGAGCACCATGATCCGATATGATGGACAAAGGAACCCCATGCAACCTTACTAAGTCATGAATGTACAAACTAGCATAATCGTCAGCCCTATATGTGGTCTTAACTAGTAGAAAATGAGTCAATTTTATCATCCTATCAACCACAACCCAAATGGAATCAAAATTATTTCTAGTCTTGGGCAACCCAACCAGAAAATCCATATTAATCTCCTCCCACTTCCAAGTAGGAATCTCTACATCTTGGGTTAAGCCACTCGGACTCTTATGTTTGGCTTTGACTTGTTGGCAACTATGACAACCGCAAACAAATTAGGCAATGTCCCTCTTCATACCTCGCCACCAAAATACATCCCTCAAATCTCTATACATTTTAGTAGAACCAAGGTGAATAGAATTAGGAAGAACCATGAGCCTCATCAAGAATCTTTTATCTAAAGCCATCAACACAGGGCACACATAACCTACCCTGGTATCTAAGGGTACCATCTCTCCCTTGGGAGAAAACCTCCACTGTACTTTCTTTTACCAATGCCTTCAATTCTAACAAAATGGGGTCAAGATCTTGCTTAGCTTTCACTTCTTCAACCAATGAAGATTTAGAGCCATCAACTACCACAACACCCCCATTATCCAAGTCTTCCAACTTAACTCCCAATCTAGCCAACCGATGGACCTCCCTAGCCACCCTTTTGCCACCATCGTCAACATGACCTAGGTTACCCATACACACCATACTCAAAGCATCCGCCACCATATTAGCCTTACCGAGATGATAATGCACACTCAAATCATAGTCCTTAAGAAGTTATAACCACCCTCTTTGTCTCGAGTTGAGGTCCTTTTGAGTGAACACATATTGGAGACTCTTATGATCGATGAATACATCAACATGCACCCTATATAAATAGTCACACCAAATCTTTAAAGCAAAAACCATGATGGCTAATTTAAGATCATGGTAGGATAATTCTTTTCATGTACCTTCAGTTGTCTAGAAGCATAGGCTATCACCTTACCATTTTACATCAACATACAACCCAAACCAACCCTTGAAGCATCACAAAACACAACGAACCCTTTTAGCCCTTCCGATAATGACAATATAGAAGCGGATATAAGCTTATCTTTCAATATTTGGAAACTCTTTTTACACTTATCGATCCACAAAAATTTGGTTTTCTTTTGATTCAACTTGTTCGTAGGAGAAGCAATAAAAGAGAACCCATTCACAAACCTCCGATAGTAACCCACTAAGCCCAAGAAGCTTCTAATATCCGACGAGGTCAAAGGTCTAGGCCAATTTCTAATCACATCCATCTTTTTAGGATCCACCTTAATACCATCCCCCGATACCACATGGCCTAGAAAGGCAACCTCGTTTAACCAAAATCCACATTTTTCATAATTGACATACAACTTTTCTTCCCTCAATCTTTGTAGCACTATCCTCAAATGACCTATATGTTCCTCCTCACTATGTGAATAGATCAAAATATCATCAATGAAGACCACAACAAATGAATGAAGGTAGGGTTTGAATACTCTATTCATAAGATCCATAAAGATAGCTGGTGCATTGGTCAACCAAAATGATATCAAAACAAATTCATAATGCCTATATCTAGTCTGGAAGGCCGTCTTAGGAATATCATACTCCCTCACCTTAACTAGATGGTACCTGGAGTGAAGATCAATCTTAGAAAAGTGACTAGCCCCTTGCAATTGGTCAAACAAATCATCATTCCTTGGAAGAGGATACTTATTCTTTATGGTGACCCTATTAAGTTGTCAATAGTCAATACACATTCTAAGGGAACCATCCTTCTTCTTCACAAATAACACCGATGCATCACAAGGTGATTCGCTAGGACTAATAAAACCCCTCTCCAACAAATCCCACAGTTGCTGCTTCAACTCCTTTAACTCCAATGGGGCCATACGGTAAAGGAGAATAGAAAGGACCTTGGACTGACTGACTCCAAGGGAGAAGAGAAAGATATTAAGGAACTCATTTACAATCTGAACTGACTCTATAGGAAGGACCTTAGACTCCACATCACGTACCCTCACAAGATGATAGAGACATCCCATAGAAATCAACTTACGGACTGTAATGCAAGAGATGAACCTACCCTTGACCACCACATTATGACTCTCTCACTCATGGATGGGTTCATTTGGGAATTGAAATTTGACCCTACATGTTCTACAATCAATAGAGGCATAGTATTAATGAAACCCATCCATCCCAAGTATGACATCAAAATTGACCATAACCAACTCAACAAGGTCACAAGGCAATATCTTATGAAAAATGAAAAAGGGATAATTTCTATAAACCTTTCTAGCAACAATAGATGCACCAATAGGAGTAGACACCTCATCAAACTCACACAATAATTCGGGCTCAACATAAAACTTTTTGGCAACAAAAGGAGTAACAAAAGAAATTGTGGCACTTGGATCAATCAATGTATACACATCAAAATCAAAGACTTTTAACATACCAGTGATACCATCGAGAACCACCTTAACCTCTTGCCTCCCTTAGAGTGCATAGAATCGATTATGCCTTGGGGCACCATCTTGTTGACCACCTCTCGCCAAAGGAAGCCCATTTGCACCTTGTGGACAAACCACCTTATCCTTGTTGCGGTTACGAGGACAAACAATCTTTTTGTGTCCCACTTCCCCACATCTATAACATGCATTAGTATCCTTCAAACATGGGCTCGTATAGTGTCACAACCCAAGCCTAGGGCCTAGACGTGATGGGGGAATGGGGAACCCGAAGGAACCCCAAACAAGCCTCATAGCATATCATTACACATCCTTGGTCGCGAAAACAATTAAACGACATTTGAGGAATGGAAATGAGGGAAAAAAGGGGCTAAGGGAGAACTTGTCATAGCATAGAGTCAAGAGATAATAGAATCAACACATAGCATAAATACATAGCTTTGTTCAACAACACCTCTACTACATAGATAATGGTGGGGGCGAAGACATACAACTAGGCTCACCCTCATAGTCATAAGTATACGATAAAGTAAAGGGAAACTTAATACATAGTGTGAGAGAATAGTCCTTGTCCCCGAAATGGAATCACCAAAGGCTAACTTGAACAATCTATCTAGCCACAAGAAGAAATAATAGGAGTTCCAGTCCCTACATGGTGATATCATGTAGGAAAGAGTACGCCTTAGTATATTTGAATGTTCTAAATATGTGGGGTGCAGTGCAACAATGGATAGGCATCATAATCCAAAATGTATAACGATAGGCAATAGACATAATATAGCAATATGTCATGTATGATCAACGCATAAGTAAAACATGCTTAGGTAAATCATACTCATATAGAATATCATATGTGAAGATGAGATCAAGCTAGCTTTACAAGGTATGAACCCCTTTGTAGGTTGGTGATGTTGTCACCCATCACCTAGGTGGAGATGAGTTTAAACTCTCAGTCTAGGTTAGTGACGATACCACCCTGTCACCCTGGTGGAGATGAGGTTTAACCCTCATTCTAGGTTAGTGATGATGCCACCCCATCACCCTAGTGGAGATGAGTTTATCCCTCATTCTAGGTTACCCGGGCTCTTTTCCCCCGATCGGGAATGGTCTATGCAACACTTTATATAGGATTCATCATAAGCTCTAATGCAATACCTTATGTAGGAATAATCATTTACATAAGCTCATTTCATCATCATAATATCATTCATATCATATCTCATGCTTTGGACCTTCAATTCCTCAAGAAAACATAATCGAACATTTTATCAAACACCTTGGGGGTGTGTAATGAGGGTAAAAGAGCATGCAATTTGGAGATGAAATCATATAGGAAAGTGAGTGGTAAAATCTTCAATCAACACTTTGCAACCCCCCAAGACATTCATATCAAAACCCCTCATCAAAGCCAACATTAGATCCAAGATTTGAAGCTCAAAACATGCTAAAACAACCATAAATTCATGAACTAAAATCACTGTGCAGTAAATTGCTCAATATACAAGACCCACATTTAAAATGAACTTTAAATCATGCAATATTAAGTAAAAGATGGTTTAGGCACAATAAGTGAAAGGACTGAATGGTTCAACACCATATACCTTAGCTTTGGAAAGGTTCCTAAGAAGACTTTAATAGAGACTTGAAGCTTGAATGAGGTCCTTGATGAAATCCTTAAGACTGGTCTTGAGTTTAGGACTTGAATTTAGGGTAAAATTTGAGTTAGGTGTTTGCGAGGATATTGGGGAAATGTTGAGGATGATATAAGGGTGAAATAAGGATAAGTATAGGTAAAAGCACATATGGAAACCCTTGGGCCCAAGAATTGAAAGTCATGGAGCAATTCAAAAAAAAGGGCCAAAATAACACAGGGTCGCGTCGCCTGCTCACTGGAAATCTGTATTTTCTGTATGAACGAGTTTTACGAAAATGGGGGCATAACTCCTTCATCCAAACTCGGAATGAGGGGAAATGAAGTGCGTTGGAAAGCTAAGTCAAAGGGCTTTAAGTTGGTTGGTCGTGGGCCACTCAATGCTTTGTGTGCTAAGATATATGTCCCTTCAAAGTTGAACCTCCTAAATAGCATTTATTGTGATTTTTGAATTTTGATACGGTTGCTCTAAATTTTGGGTTAGACTCATTTCCCACTCAATTTAATCCCTTAAACAAGAATATTAATTCGGATTTTCGAAATAACGAACGAATTTTTAGATATTTGGAAATTACGATTTTTGCCACTTCCAAGGCACATTTTCGGGCACTTTTTGGGGGCGTTACAATATCTCCCCATTGGAAACATTCTTCCCCGAATGTAAAAGAAACATACATGACAACAGTAATCATATAGAAATCATCACCAACAAGAATGCTACATTATGCTTAAAACACCATTTTCAAAATCTCAGCATAAGTGCAAAATCATGTTAAACTTGCCAACTTAAACATAAATGTATGAATGACATAAGGACTGAAATGCAAGACATGAAATCATAAAAAGGACTTGACGTGTTATTTTGAGCTTGAATAGAATGAAAGAGATATAGATATTGCTCCTTCGTGCCCACTACAGCTCCCCGAGAGACACATACGAATATATGACTCTTCCCAAAGGGCCTTGAAGAACACTACATCATTTTCAATCAACTTCTCCACTCATCCATCTAACACCCCCACCAGAACCTTCTCTTAAGACAACTTACCCTCCTAAACACCCACAACCTCAAAGTGTTCTATAACACTAAAGTCATCAACACATCACATCCACCTAGAAGCATGAAGAACTGGACGAACCATAGCTACATCCATAGGCAATTCCCAAACTTATGCAACCTTATCAACCTCCCTCTACACTCTATAAGAACTCACAATCATCAACTAAATTGTCAATCTTAAATAACCAAATCCACTTGGTACCATGTCAACCATCTCCCCCTTGGGAGTCAACCTACACTCTATCATTCCCTCACCCAAAACTTCCAACTCTAATAGGGCAAAATCGAGGCCTTGCTTAATCTGAATCTCCTCAATAAATGAAAATTTGGATCCATCAAGAAATCGATATTACCATGCTCACTTCCTCCAACCCAATCCCTTAATCTAGCCAAACAATGGACCACTCAGGTCACCCCTTTGACACCATCATCAATACATGCTAGGCTACTTAGGGTATCAATCACGACACTATCCTAACCGGGAAAGCTAATGCATGTTCATACCATATTCCTTAAGGGGATCTAACCATTTTCTTGCTACCGACAATGGCCACATATCATATTTAGCAAACAACCTCTTATCTTCCAAGGCTTGCAACACTACCCCCAAATAATAATCACAAGCTCTAAACAAGTCGATACATCATCACTAAAGACCACCACAAACATATCAAGGTAGGGTTTTAAGACCCTATTCATGAAGCCCATAGACATAGCCAATGCATAAATCAACCAAACATCACCACCAACACTCATAATGGTCACTCATAATCCAAAAAGAGACCTAGGGATATCACCTATCTTCATCCTCTCTTGGAGACAAACCCGACCCAAATATCAATCCTAGAGAAACAACTAACCCACTGTAATTGAACAAATAGATCGTCTATCCTCAGCCATCATATTACAATCTTACGGGTTCTAAACTCATTAGAAACATGCTATGCAAGTAGCCCAAACTACCCCAAGACTCTCATCACAACAAGCTAAGTCCTCATCCCACAAGAATACTTATAATATGCATGCACATACTCTCAAAGAGGCAATAGTCATTTTTCAAATCATTTTAATGCACAATAGGGCTTAAAAGCCAAACACCATTCATATTAATTCATACTTAGGCTCAAATGCCAAAATCATAATTTCATAGACATAGTACTCATGCATAGGAATGGCCCATTCATATACAAAATGGTGCAAGCACCCAAAATGCTTAAAGAGCCAAAATCAAAGACATATTTATGATCATAATATTGTCATAACCAACCTTTTATCAAAATCATACCACAAAACGAAATTGGGCTTATCCGTAACATAAATAATCCATAAAATAATCTGTGTACACGAACGCATATGCTATGAACAATGAGGAAGTGACATAGGTAATTAAGACTCCATTAAAATCAACATTTATATTATGAAGTTTGAAGTGAAAACATAATTAATTCCATATTTAAATCCATAGTGTAATCTCTCATGCATAAATCATTCAAAAGGGACGTGCATATTTATAGCTTCATAAAACCAAAGTTAATCCCTATATAATAGTTTAAGTCACATTAGAATCATCAAATAAACACTACTCATGCATCAATAGAATTTTAGGAATTATAATATTCAAATCCCAAATTACAATAAGTAAAAATCCATTCTGGTTTTCTTGAAAATAAATCTTTGAAAAGGGCTTAACTTCATACTTACATAATCATAGATGATTTCATGATTTAACAACATACTTGATAGCCTATATTCATCATGAAGTCACTTGACTTGTAAAACATGCACATATCTTGAGAATTCTTAACT
>JAPFFP010043217.1:0-13422 GCA_026153255.1 Solanum medicagineum | reverse complement strand
TACATCATTCATCACTAAAAATAATGTTCGTCCTTCTACATAAGAAAAAGAAAGCACCTGAAGTCTCAAAAAGGCTGGGATATCTGGCCTGTATGTCAGATCAAACTCTTAAGTAGCATCATTAACATAATAGTGCCGATACTGAACCTTCATAGAAGGTGTATGTTTGGCTATTAAACTCTAGACCTGCTTGTCCAATATTGCTATAGGCTCCTCTTTGAAGGATAAATCTAGACCCAACTCAACAGTGTCATAAGAAATCACATGGGACTCATCTGGAATGTACCGATGGAGCATAAAAACATGAAAATAAGGATGAACGAAGCATAATCTCAGTGGTAAAGCCAACTCATAGGCTACTTCACCAACTCTCCTTAAAATCATAAATGGGCCAATGAATCTGGGACTAAGCTTACCCCTCTTCCCGAATCTCACCACACCCTTCATCGCCCATAGGGATGTTAAGAAGCCTAACCCTCTTATCGATCATAACTCTTTTGGCAGCTCAAGGCTATCAAAAGTCTACTCTGAATCAATTGGACTTAGTCCATGGCATCCTAAAGCAAATCAACAACCAACAACTCAAGAGAACCTGAATCAAACCATCTGAAGGATGATTTACACCTACGGCAATACATCCTCCGAATGGTGCCATGTCGATGCTGGAATGGTGATGTCGCTCAATCCGGCTACATAATGGAAGCAGGGGTGGTCGTTATCAATATAACAACCCAACTTTAGATGTTAGGATCAATTCCACAGGGAATTGTTGTTCAAGGTAGAAGTGACTCGTTGGGCTAAGCAATTGTAGGATCTTAGGGGTCGCAATAATGAAAATAGTGATTGGGCTAAACAAGTTCTATTTAACAATTTAAAAAATAATTAAGGAAAGATATTAGGGATGTGCAAATATAGGAATCAATCTACCAACTGGGTCTAGATATTTGACTAAATGAGTTGATATTGAGTGAATAGGATAGGTTGCTTGTAACCCAAATCATCTATGATACAAGGGTTTTCCGTATGAATCAACTAAGTAAACATACGTAGACCACCAAGGACATGCTTGTCCTAAGAAGTCTCAGCAAACCCCCTAATACCTTGGCCATTGAATCCATGGTTGTGGAGTTCAACTAAAACCCTACAGGTTTCCTGCTATTATATCCATTCGTCACTCTAATCATTCCGGCTAAAGGAACAATCAGAGGTCAAGAATAAACCCCAAGTTTGCGACCTTAAGATTATAGATTAAACATAGTAATGGACATCCAGTCACTCAAATAAACTATAGATAAGTCAAAATATCAAAGAATCAATCGATAAATCAAAAACCCATATCAATAGCACACCCTCAACATGGTGGTTTTAGCCACACATACTAGAAATTAAATATTTGATACGAAACATAGCAGCAACTATCATGGGTAACATGATTGAATAGAAATATAGTTGATTATCACCAGCCAACCTTCTCTAAATTGCTTCCCAAAAGCTTTAAACCCCGAACTCCCTTTGTACTCTAAGAGGAAAGTTCTATATACTACTCACTAAAAACTAATTGTTCTGATATGGTACGAACTGATATGTACAATACTTTCTAAAATTTTTTATATACTCCATGCAAATATACGAAAATTTGCACTGTGAAATGTCATTCAGCGGTCAAGGCCAACTATCACCGAGCACTTCGACGATCGTCGAATGTGCACTTGACCGCTTCCTTTAGCATCTTCATAAGGCTACCACTTCTACAACATTAAGCGATGATTCATCATTCCATTGATGCAATTCGGTGATGTGCCAAAATATCCATCATATCACCTTCGCATTAGTGTTTTGGCACTTTGAGTGCTGCAACTTTAGGCGATCTCTTGTGTGATTCTGTGATGGCCCGAACATGCTTTGGGATATCAAATTTGACTGGCTTTTTGACTTTATCTAGACCATTTATAGGCGATCTCCTTAGCATTTGGTGGATCACTAAGTATGTTGGCAATGCCGCTTTTCTCCGTCTATAACGACCCAAGCTTAGGGCCTAAACGTGCCATGGCAAATAGGAAGCCAAAAAGACCCCAGACAAGCCTCTTAGAATATCAATCACAGTTCCTTGGTCGCGGAAGCAAAATAACAACAATAAAAGATATAATAAAAAGGGAAGCGGACTAAGGGAAGTCTTTGATAATCATAAAAACATAAAGGAGTTGAGCTCATAGCATAAGGACATCATATTATCCAACAACACCTCTAACAAGGAATGGAGCGAGGGCCAAGACACTTTTCGAGCTCACTCTCGTAGTAACAAGTATTCAACATAAGGAAATACCAAATAGCAAGAGTAACATAGATAGAGTCCTTAGACTTGAGGACTTATCAAAGCTTATCTTTTGAAATACTGAACTAGCCACGTGGAGGATGATAAAAAGGTGCTCCTGTCCCTACATGGTAATATCATGTAGGCATAGAGTATGAGTTAGTACATTTGAATATACTAGGTATCTAGGATGCAATGCAAGAAGACATAAGCCAATATAGTCAAAATGCTTATAATCATAAGCAATGGATAAGTATAATTTCAATTTGGAATGCCAGATCAATGCTTGAAGTAAATCACACAACTTGCATAGTGCATATTGCATGTGTGGGAAGAGACCTTACCTGACATAGACCAAGCGAGCCACTACTACGAATCCAAGGCATGTCACCCCCTTGTAAGGTGGTTGAGACATGTTACCCCCTCAACAAGGTTATTGAGGCATGTCACCCCGTCAACAAGGTGATTGAGGCATGTCAGCCCCTCAGCAAGTTGATTGAGGCATGTCACCCCTCAACAAGCTGATTGAGGCATGTCACTGCCTCAACAAGCTGATTGAGGCATGTCACCCCCTCAAGGTGTCGTCTATTTGCAAACATCATAGATACTTTTCATGAATTCAATACATACATGCAAGCCCTTAATCATCATATAGTCACTTGACTTATAAATCATGTAATCGATCATCAACAACATGAGAATCATTGTCATGATATTTTATCAAACACTTGGTAGGTTCATAATGCTTATTCAAAATCATGTAATTCAAGAGTGAAATAACATGAGCTCAACCCACTAACATGTAGTAAAACCCTTATGTAGAATACCTTGAAATCCATCATCATCAACCCACTAACATGTAGTAAAACCCTTATGTAGAATACCTTGAAATCCATCATCAAATCTCATAATAGGTCATAGTTTCATAGCTCAAAACATGCACAGTCTCAATAGACAAAACCAATTCATGGTATAAGCTGTAAATAGATAGACATGCATAATCAATCAGCATTTCATAAAACCCTACATAATTTATAATCATAATAATTAGAGGTACCCATAAATGATACAACTTGAAAATATGCAATTTTCATAAAAAGGAAGATTGGGATCCATGGGTTAAAGGACCCAATGGATAAAACCCACATACCTCAAACTTGGGTTTCCTTGAGATGAGCTTGAAGAAAATCCTTGAGTTCCAAAGTTAAGCTTGAAATCCTTGACTTTTGAATGAGATATTTAGTTTAAGTCTTGGAGTGGTTTTTGTGAGGGCTTTGAGTGATAGAGAGTAGAAAATTGGCGGAATTTTGGTGTTTTCATGCATAAGTGGGTATGAGGCTATGACCCCAATTCCCTTGGCCGACACAGAAAAATTCAAGAAAAGTTAACACTTGGTCTGTGTCTGGTTCGCAATGCAGACCCAGAGCAAAGATAAAACTAACACTGATCCACACCCCTGGTGCATCGTGGCCAGGGTGCAGATGATCTCTGAATATCATAAATTAGCAAATTTTATTTTTCGCTACGGGTCCTCTAAAATCTGGGTTATAGCCATTACTCATCAATTTTCCCCCTGAACAAGAATATGAAGTCGAATTTTCGATATCACACATGGATTTTGAGATATTTTAAAATAACGATTATGGGCATTTTCGAAGCACAATTTTGAGGCGTTTCAATATCTCCTCCTTGGGAACATTCATCCCTAAATATCAAAGAAACATGCATAAGAGAACTAATCATGAAGATTTTAGCTCGACATGAATGCAGCAAATGCATTTAAACATCATTTTCAAAAAGTCTCAACATGAGTGCCAAAAATCACCATAAACTTGTTACATGAACATTAATGCATGCAAAATGACATAAGGGTTGAAACTTAAGACTTGAAATCATATAGGGGAGTTAAATTAGTACCTTTGATTTGAGTAGAGTTGAAGATATGGATATCGTCCTCAGCGTCCTATGTGGCGCTTTCAACTTGTTGGTTCTTCCAAAGTACCTTAACAGAAGCTACCTCTTTGTTTCTCAACCTTTTCACTTGTCTATCAAAAATCTCCACCGGGACCTCCTCATAGGTCAAATAGTCTTTACAACACCCACAACATCCAAGGGTGCAATAGAATTTAGGTCACCCACACACTTTCTTTCTCAACATGGACACATGGAGGACCGGATGAACCATATTCATCTCCATAGCCAACTCCAACTCATATGCAACCTTACTCGTTCTCCTCAAGTTTATGAGGAACCTCAAATCTTGGTCTTAAATTTCCTTTCTTCCCAAGCCGGACCACACCCTTCATGGGTGAAACTTTCAAATAAACCCAATCACCAACCTTAAACTCAAGATTTCTTCTCCTCACATTGGAGTAGGACTTTTGTCTACTTTGGGCTATTTTCAATCTCTCCCCTATCAACCTCACCTTCTCCAAGGCTTCTATGATAAAATTCGGACCTAGCAAAGCCATTCGCGCACTTTAAACCACCCAACTGGGGTTTTACAACGCCTACCATAAAGAGATTCAAAGGGAGCCATACCAATGCTTGAGTGGTAGCTATTGTTGTAAGCAAACTCAATGAGTGGAAGAAGTTCATCCCAACTACCCTTAAACTCCAAAACACAAGCTCTAAGCATATCCTCAAGATTTTGGATAGTCCTCTCAGGTTGACCATCCGTTTTAAGATGAAAAGTCATGCTAACCTTAACCTTGGTACCAAGACCTCTTTGGAAGGACCTCCAAAAGTGAAAAGAGAATTGAGCACCACAATCCGAAATGATAGATAAGGGCACCCCATGTAATCTAACCAACTCATGTATATACAACTTGGCATAATCTTTGGCACCATAAGTTGTTTTGGCCGGTAAGAAGTGAGTCGACTTTTTCATTGAAACGCTCCAAAATATGCTTTGGAAATGCCTATAATCGTAATTTTCATATATCTCAAAATCTATGTGTGATATAAAAAATCTGACTTCAGATTCTTTATCGGGGGGCAAAAGTGATTGGGAAATGGGTATAAGCTAAATTTTACAAGACCCGTAGAAAAAAATGATTTTCGTAAATTTTTCAAAACAGTGCATGATGGCTCCGCGACGCGGACCTATCGCGGAGTAGTGTTAGTTTTTCGTTAATTTGTATTTTGTCCTAAGGGTATTGGGGTCATGGTCCCATGCCCATTTACACGTGAAATATCCTATACTTAAGCATTTTTCAAGTCTATATCACTCAAAAACCCTCTCTAAAACCTCTGCAACACTTTATCAAAATTCCCATTCAAATTTCAAGGATTCCGAGCCTAACTTTGGAACTCAAGGATTCTCTTCAACCTCCAAATTCTCTTCAAGCTCATCTTAGGAAAATCCAAGTTCGAGGTATGTGAGTTTCATCCATTGGGTCCTTTCACCGATGGAGCCCAATCTTCCTTTTATGAAAATTGCATGTTTTCAAGTTGTATCTTCTATTGGTATCTCTTATTATGGATTATGATTATAAATTATGTTGGGATTTTATGAAATGTTGATCTATTATGCATGACTATCTATTTCAAGCTTATACCGATTTGATTATATCTATTGAAACTATGCAGGTTTTGAGCTTTGAAACTATGATCTGTTGTGAGGTTTGATGATGGATTTCAAGGTACCCTGTATGAGGGTTTTACAATATGTTGGTGGGTTGATTTCGAATAATTTTATTCACTGTATTTTATTCTTGAATTGTATGATTTTGAACTAACATCATGAACCCACCATGTGTTTGATAAAATGCCTTCTCATGGATTCTTAAAGTTATTGATGATCTATTGCATGATTTATGAGTCAAGTGACATCATGATTTGATTTTGGGCTTTCAAAATGTATTGAACTCATTAACATATCCATGATGTTTTAAATGTCAGCCCATTTTTATTCAAAGATTTAGCTCTTGTGGGTCTTTGATATTAATACAAGGGTAATGTTTGATGATGATCCATTCTTATGTTTTAAAGTTAGGCTCACCATTAGAGGTCAAAGATGTTTTAGAGCTACTCATGTCATGTTTCCATGTTTCTTACAAATTGTTAAAGAATAATTATTTCAACTATTCCATGAGATTAGGCTTAGCATCAATGGATTAGATATGGCATGGACCATCTTCATGGGTTTATATTCCTTTCCTCAAATTATGTGCCAACATAGGATTGTGTTTTGCCCTTGCTTTACTAGTGGATCCATTTAGTGCACTTCTTAATGAAATCCTCTCCAAAATGGGACGAGTTCCCATAAGGAGGGTTACTTCTCCAAAATGGGATGGGCTCCCGTAAGGTGAAGCATGGTTTAACTTGACAAGTAGATCACCTCTTTACCGATGAGGGATAATCATCGAAATTCCAAGTTGTAGCTCACTTGGTCTTACTTTTGTAGGTTGGGGTCTCTTCCCACACCTGTATTATGTTATATGCAAGTTGAATGATTTACAAGCATTTTTTTACTTCAAGTACTTACCATGCATGCCATATTGAGATCTCACTTATCTATTGCTTATTACTATGCATTTTGACTATATTGGCCTGTGTTTTGTTTCATTTCCTCCTACATGCTTAGTATATTCAAACGTACTAACGCATATTCTATGCCTACATGATGTTACCATGTAGGGACCGGAGCACCACTTGATCATCCTCCAAGTAGCAAGTACGATCATTTGAAGCGAGCTTTGGTGAGTCCTCAAGTTCAAGGACACTATACTTATTACTCTTGCAATGTTGAGACTCCTTCATGTTGCACACTTGTTATTATGAGGGTTAGCCCGGAGAGTGTCTTGGCCCCCACTTCTTTCCATGTTAGAGGTGTTGTTGGAATATTTGATGTACTTATGCTTTGAGCTTGACTCTTGAACGTTTTATGATTATCAAAGACTTCCCTTAGTCCCGCTTCCCTTTTTATTTTATCTCTTGTTGTTGTTTAATTATATACATATATTAGCTTCCGCGACCATGGATGTGTGATTGATATGCTAAGAGAGGCTTGTTTGGGACCCTTTGGGTTCCCATTCACCGTGTCTCGTGTAGGACCTAGGCTTGGGTCGTGACAGTCAGTCTATCCACAACAACCCACATAGAGTCAAAACATTTCATAGTCTTAAACAACCCAACCACAAAATCCATGTTGATCTTTTCCCACATCGAAGTAGGAATCTGTATATCTTGGGCTAGGCCACCCGGCCTTTCGTGTTCGGCCTTCACTTGTTGGCAATTGTAACATCCGGATATGTACTTGGCAATGTCCCTCTTCATACCACTCTACCAATACACCTCCCTCAAGTCTTTATACATCTTTGTAGAACCGGGGTGAATGGAATATGATGAATTATGGGCTTCCTTTAAGATCAATTCTGTCAAGTCATCCACATTTGGCACGCACAATCTACCTTGGTACCTAAGGGCAGCATCTCCCCCTTCATAGAAAACCTCCTTTTTACCATCATTCACCAAGGCCTTCAAATCTACCAAGGCGGTGTGAAGATCTTGTTTTGCCTTTACCTCCTCAATGAAGGAAGATTTAGAACCATTAACAACCACTACACCACTATTGTCAACTTCATCCAACCTAATCCCCAATCTAGCCAACCAGTGGACCTATCTAGCCATCTCTTTGCCACCATCATTAACATGAACTAGACAACCCATAGACACCCTACTTAGAGCATCGACCACAACATTAGCTTTTCTGGGGTGATAATGCATACTCATATCATTATCTTTAAGGAGCTCTAACCACCTTCTTTGTCTCAAGTTAAGATCTTTTTGGATGAACACATATTGGAGACTCTTGTGGTCGGTAAATACATCCACATGAACCCATACAAGTAGTAACACCAAATTTTCAAAGAAAATACCATGGACGCCAATTCAAGATCATGGGTGGAATAATTCTTCTCATGCACCTAAGTTGTCTAGAGGCATATGCTATCACCTTACCATTTTGCATCAAAACACACCACAAACCAATTTTTGAGGCATCACAATATGCAACAAATCCTTCCAAACCTTCTGGTAGAGCCAAGATAGGAGCGAAGACAAGCTTATTTTTCCAAGTTTGGAAACTTTTCTCACATTCACCAATCCACATGAATTTTTCCTTCTTTTGTGTCAACATAGTCATAGGAGAAGCAATAAAAGAGAAACCATTCACAAACCTCTGGTAACAACCTGCCAAACCTAAGAAACTTCTAATGTCCAATGGAGTCAAAGGTCTAGGCCAATTTCTAATCACCTCTGTCTTCTTAGGATCCACCTTAATGCCGTCACTTGACACCACATAACCTAGAAAAGCAACCTCTTTCAACCAAAACTCACTTTTTCATATTTAGCATACAACCTCTCCTCCCTCAAAATTTGCAACACAACCCTCAAGTGATTCATATGCGCCTCCTTTCTATGGGAATAAATCAAGATATCATCAATAAAACCATCGAAAATAAGTCAAGGTAGGATTTAAAACCCCTATTTCTTGAGATCTATAAATATAACTGGTTCATTAGTCAACCCAAAGGACATAACCATAAATTCAAAGTGCCCATACCTAGTCCGGAAAGTGTCTTGGTAATATCACAGTCCCTCACTTTCTCTTGGTGATTCCCAGATCGAAGATCAATCTTAGAAAAGTGACTAGCCCCTTGAAGTTGATCAAAAAGGTCATCAATCCTTGGTAGATGGTACTTGTTCTTTATGGTGACTCTATTAAATTGTCGATAATCAATGCACATTCTAAAAGATCCATCCTTTTTCTTCACAAACAAAACACCGGTGTACCCCTAAGGTGACTTACTAGTCCTTTGGAACCCTTATCCAACAAATCCATCAATTGCTCCTTCAACTCCACCGGAGCCATATGGTAAGGGGGAATAGAAATGGGTTGAGTATCGAGAAGGACTTCTATACCAAAGTCTATTTTCCTTTTGGGAGGAACACCGGGAATCTCATCGGGAAAGACATCAAGAAACTCATTAACCATCAGAACCAACTCAATAGGAAGGACTTTAGACTCAACATCCCTATCCCTCACAAAATGATAGCAACAACCCTTAGAAATCAACTTTTGGGATTTAAAGCAAGAAGTGAATCTACCCTTTCATGACTTTCCCACTCAACAATGGGCTTATTAGGGAATTGGAATTTAACCCTACGGGTTCTACAGTCAATAGAAGTGTAATATACATGCAACCAATCCATCCATGAATGACATCAAAATCCATCATATCTAACTCAACAAAATCACAAGACAAGATTTTATGCAATATGAACATAGGATAATTTCTATGGACTCTTTTAGCAATAATGGACTCACCAACAAGGGTTGACACTTCATAGGTTCACACAACAATTCCGGAATAACATAAAGCTTTTTGGCAACAAAAGGAGTAATAAAAGAAAGAGTGGCACCAGGGTCTATTAATGCATACACATCAAAATAAAAAATCTTTAACATAGTGGTGACGACATTGGGCACCTCATCCACCCTTTGTCTTCCTTGAAGAGTATAGAATCTATTATTCCTTGGAGCACCCCCTTGTTGGCCTCCCTTTGCCTTTGGACCCGCATTTATAGCTTGGCCTTGTGGACGACCATCTCTACATTTGTTTTGAGAATGAGGATAATTGATCACCTTATGACCTACTTCACCACAACCATAGCAAGCATTAGAGTTTCTCAAACATGGGCCATTATGGTTCCTACCACATATTTGGCATATAGGGTTAGACACCCTACCACCACCACCTTGGTTTCTTGGATTATCATTGGCAAATCTCCTATTAGGAGCATTAGAAGACCCTTACCCTTGGAACTTGTGGCCTTGAGAAAACCGGCCACCCTTGAAACTTTGGAATCCACCTTCAAAATGGGCCCTCTTGGACTCACCACTTCTTCTTTTTCTAAGCTTTTCTACCTCTAGTTACTTGACGTATGTCATGAGATGGGACAAATCCATATCACCCATAAACATGGCGGTACGACACTCCTCATTGACCAAGTCAAACACTCTCAACACAAATTTGTTCATCCTTGATCTAGGCTCGGAAAACAATTATGGGGCAGCACTCATGGAACCTTACTTAAGGTTCATAAACTCCATCATTGTAGCCTCCCTTAGCTCGATAGGAAAGAACCGATTGAGGACTGCAACTTTGAACTCCTCCAAAGGAATAACATCATCATCTCTCCTATCCAACTTCTATTGTGTAAACCAAATTTGAGCCACCCCTTTGAGTTGATAGGCCACTAACTCTGCTTTTCTTCTCCAAATTGACCCTCATAATAGATAACACTTTGTACACCTCATCAATGAACCTTTGGGGAACCTCTTCCAGTTTGAATCCATGAAACTCCGGTGGGTTCATCCTAGTGAAATTCCTCACCCTAGAAGCCAGAGTGGGAGCATGAAGTGCTTGGACCCATTGGTGAATGATAGAATCATACAAAGCTCTACTCCATTAAAGGAAAAGGATGAAGCTTTAGAAGCTCAAAGGAGGACCATAACAAGATCTCAAACCAAGGAGTTCAATGAAAAGCTCAATGGGCTTCAATTGCAGATCCAAAGGTGCATTGTTGGAGAAGAAAGGCTAAAGCCCAAGAAGGATGAATTGTCAAAATGCTATAATTATTTAGTGGCCCAAATTCAAGTACAAGAGGAAGAATCTTAGGTTCAAATTTCGTGCAAATAAGTCCAAGAAGAGTCCCAGAATCAGCCACAACAAAGATTGCTTTCTGCCTAAATTTGGAGAGATGACTAGTCAAACTTTCCAAAATTGTCAAGATTCTTTTCCTAGTTGGGTTTTACCTTATTTCCTTATTTATTTATTGGTTATTAATATTTTATTTGTTTTATTTAAGGTATCTTAGTACCATTTAATGCTTTCCTAGAACTACTAGGTCTATTCCTAGTTAAGGTTACTTTATTTTCTTTCTAGTATAGGATTTACCTTGTAAGTTTGTTTCTAGGTTTTGGATACTCCTTGGGCCTAAGCTAAGGAGTCTTGGATGCCTAAGGACCCTATAATATATATAGGAGTCTTTTTTATTTCATTAAGGACAATTAGATTGATATTAATAATATTTGAGAGAGTTCTATTGAACATTTGTGACTTGTTCTTTGAGAATTTAACTTTAAAACTTTACTAGTTCATAGCTTGACGTATAAAGTACTTTGTTCTTGTGATATCTTTGATTTATCTTTGGTTTTTAGAAGGTGGTTAGTTTACATGCTAACTGTTGTCTTTAGTTACTCATAAAATGGTCAAGATCCGAATCTAACATTTTGATTCATTTTCTTAAGTAAAGGCGTTAGATTTCCTACGTAAATCTTTATGTTGTTACTTGAATCTTGTCAAGGCTTAGAATATCAATTTGTTGAAAATTTTGGGATCTTTTCTTTGAATTTCCCATATCTTTAATTAGTTTTTATCTTTCTTTATTTGTTGTTGCTTTCGCATTCTAGTATTCACTCCATCTTAGCATTGTTTCTAACATCGATCCTATCAACTGGTATCAGAGCAGTTGTATCAAGATTCTATTCTTGGTATATCTTGGGATTTCTTAAATATAAAGAGAAAAAAAAGGAAATATTTTTTTAAAAAAGTTCCAAAAAAAGGAGATAACTTGCTCTCCAATAAGTCCGTTTACTTACACTCAAAATCATGCATTAGTATTTCCAAATAAAAAGGAATTAAGAAGAGGGGATTTTAGATCTCTGAGGACACGGGAAAATTTTTTCTTATTCTTATATAATTCTAAATAAGTTCCTTTTTATTCGGGTTTTGTTTCGACTAATTCCTACTTGTTCTAGGACTAATTCTTTACGTTCTTTTGTGCCACCAAAATCTATACTTTATTACTAAGAACTTGATAGTTGTCTGGGTTAATTATAAATCTAGAAAGTACTCTTGTTCCAAGGTTATTTGAGGGGGAAAAGGCAAGTGTGTGTGAGTTTAAAAGAGGGTAAAAGCCATATTAAGTGTGTGATTGATATTTTCCTTTAAGATGTCTAATTCAGGTGGTGATGAAGAAAGGGCTTGTTTAGAAGCTGAGATCAAAGGAAGCAATGACTTCACCCTCCAAGCTATTCACCAACAATTTGAGAGATAGAACCTTTAATTTCAAGAGATGAGAAATACGATTACCGAGCAAAATGAGACTATAGCTACAATTAGGAGGGTGAATAATGTTTGTACCACCCAATAATGTTGTACCCCAAGTTAGAAGAAATGTACCCCATGTCCCTTTTGTAAATCTTAAATATGATAATGATGATTTTGATGATGAACTTAATCTAGAAAAAAGAGATAGGAACAAAGAGGTAGAGTAGAAGATAATATTATAAGTAGTATAAAAATGAAGATTCCATCTTTCAAAGGGACAAGGGACCCAGACTTGTATTATAATTGGGAGAGACGAGTTCAAGCCATCTTTGATTATCATAACTACTCTGATGGTAAGAAAGTTGAACTTGTTGTTGTTGATTTTTCTAATTGTGATGCTTCTTGGTGGATAAATCTTGCTAGGACAGAGTGTAAGATAAGCTACCACCTATTGCTACCTGGGCAGAGATGAAGAGGCTGATGAGGAAGAGGTTTGTGCCATCATATTTTCAAAGAGAGCTGCAATCTCGCCTTCAACACTTGAAGCAAGGTTCCATATCGGTGGATGAGTACTTCAAAAGCAAGGATATGGCTATAATCCAAGCTAATTGCATGGAGGAAGAAGAAGCTACAATGGCTAGATTTTTAAACGGATGAAATTTTAAAATTGCTATTATAGTAGAGATATACCAGTATGTAACTTTAGATGAGTTAGTTGATTTATCTGTTAAAGTAGGAAAACAAATCAAGAAAGAACAACAACCTAACTCATAGATAAGTAGACCTAACTCCATCTCTAAGAAGCCATGGTCAAATAAATAGGGAATAGGTCCTTCTAAACCTCAAGAAGATAGAGGTAAAAGTAAAGTTGACGACGGAGGTAAAACTTCAATCCCAGATCTTCTAAACCTTTTAGTTCTATTCAATATCATAAATGTCATGGAGGGGTCATATGATGCATGAATGTCTAAGTAGAAGAAACATCATACT
>JAPFFP010043216.1:0-13423 GCA_026153255.1 Solanum medicagineum | reverse complement strand
TTAGACGCACGTATGGCCCATTAACACAAGATTCAAGCACTTTTGAAATTTAGCGTCACTTGCCCTTTTCATGTCATATTTCCTTTGAATTGTACCAATATTGTAAAGTGTGGGGTGTTACAAGTAGGCACTTAGGAAAACATAATAAATGGGAAGTGATCATTCCAATTTTTCTTGAACTCCAACACACAAGCCCTTAACATATCCTCAAATGTTTGGATAGATATCTCCACTTGCCCATTTATTTGAGGATGGGAAGCAGTACTCAACTTCACCTTGGTTCAAAGACCTCTTTGAAATGACTTCCAAAAATGAGAAATAAATTAAGAACAATGATCATATATAATCGAAAATGGTACTCCATGCAACCTTTATCAACTCTGATATATACTACATGGCATACTCTTTTGCACTATATAAAGTCTTGACCCAATAGAAAATGAACCAACTTCTTCATTTTATCAATAGTCACCCAAATTGAGTCATGTTGCTTTCAAGTATGGGGATACCCTATAAAGTCCATGTTCAAATTTTGCAACTTTAAAATTGGGATTTAAATGTCTGAACACCCATTGAAGTTTGATATTATTATGGATCTAATGACACTAAAGATATGTATTCTATAATGCCATGAAAAGCTGCAGAAATTTTATGGATTTTAGTTGATTTTCAAGATACCAATTAAGGAAAATGACTTGATTTCAATCCTCTCATATTTTAGACTACTGAATTGCATGGTTTAAGCATATGTGTATATACCCACCATGTTTTGATAAAATTTATGAGCCAAGATTCTTGTGTGAATGAAAGCCTTGTGGCAAGATATGTAAATTATGAATATATGAATTTTCAAGGGCTATTATGCATTGCTATGAGCTATGAGAGTAACTTGAAAGTTGTGAATGACATGAAGCCGAACATTTGATATTATGAAGCTTTGATTTTGATGAGCTATTCTATGATAATATTATGATATTATTAGACTTTGTATATTATGACTATGAATGTAAATTGAATATTCCTTGGGATTGTGGCCTAGAAGCAGAGGACCTTGCTAGATAACTGTTGTCCCTTAACTATGTTGTCACCATAGATTTATGTTTAGCTAATGGATCCACATAGATATAATTACATTATTGAACAAAAAGTGTGGTGTTCCCGTACGACACGTGCTATTTAATAATCGAAAAGGATGATAATCCCATAAGTCTCTTCTTGTATTTTAACTGAAAAGGGTGGTATTCCTATAAGAAACTTTTGAAACACTCTCCGAAAGGGGGTAAGTGCCTGTGAAGTGAATTGTTTGGTTTACCTTGGAAAAGTAGACCACTCCTTGTATGATGTGAAGTGAACATTCGGATTCTAAGTAGTAGCTGGCTTGGTATCACATGTCAGTTAGGGTCTTTTCCCATAAATAAAGAATATGCCATGTGACTTAATGAGTCTTCATGCATGTTTTGACTAAGCATTGATCACGTATTGAAACTATATTTGTTGATTATCATTATGCATATTATTTAATTATGGCTTATGTTCCTTGTTGCCTTGCACTCTGCATATTTAGTACATTCCATGTACTAACACATACTTTTTGCCTACATGATCTACCATGTAAGGACTGGAGATCCTATTCGTCCTCCTCTACCGTGCGGATAGGCGGTTTATAGAAGATTGCTATTGGTGCTTCCTCCATTTCAGGGACAACATCCACTTACTTTCATGCTTTTGTTAAGACTTGACTATTTATGAATATTTATCTTTTGATTGTTTACCAGGAGATATCTTGGCCCCCGTTCCACTCATATTTGAGGTGTTATTTGATATGGATATGTATGCTATGAGTTTGACTCCTATTATGTTTATGTAATTGTAAAAGTATTTCCATAGTCCTTATTCCCCCTTTATGCTTGTTGTATGTTGATGATGAGAAGGAAGTTTTAAGTCTCTTTTTGCCCCCATAGCATGAGTCATACCTATCCGTCTCTTAGTCATTATTTGATATGTGTTCATGTTAATATTCTTCCTTATAACATCCCCATTGCTTGAGTCCAAAGTATTCTTCCAAAAGAATTATGTGTGTATTGTTTAGTTATGTCCACAACCAAGGATGTGCTATGTAGGCTTAAGAGGCTAGTTTAGGGTCCTTTCAGGTTCCTCATTTGTCATGTCATACCTAGGCCCTAAGCTTGGGACTTGACAAGCATGGTATTAGAGCATTAGGTGTGTCAATGGTCCTTGAAAATCCAATACATGACTTCAAGTAATGTATTGTTCATAGTAATGAAGTGTGCTACAACTATGAATAGAAGGCTAGGAGGGATTTTAGGAATGATTCACTTCTTCATATTCGATGTTGTGCTTTAGTAGTTAAATTGAGACTTCTTATTGCTAGTTGTGGGTATTTTGTTCTTCTAAATCATGCCTTGAAGAATAGGGGCTCAAAGAGCTCTTGCCCCCAAGGGTGAACTAGCTCTGTAATAAACCAACCTAGGTCCTAGTCATCACACTGCAAATGAGATATCCAAAAGTAGCTCATTCAATACATCTTAAGCATTCATAGGCATTTAATGAAAATAATCAGTAATAAACTAAGGGAAAGGAGTTGTGGGCTATTTTAGAAAGGAAGACACATTAAAAAGTGGTAAATATAACTAAAATTCATTTGTCCATAAACATACCACCTACATCATCGACAGACACTACCGGAAATGATCCTTCTCCATCAAATAGAAGGAAATCCATAATAGTGCATCATAGAAAGTAAATGCCTCAACAAGGCTGAAAACACGTCATGTCAAAATAAAACTAAGATACATGGTAGAATGAAAAGTGGAAGTGTCCCGAACTAAGGGCTCACCACAAATAGTAAAGCTAGTCTAGAACGTTCGGTACTAGCAACGAGCTGATGGAGGAATGCCTATCGCTACAACTTAAATCGTGGAGGAAAAATATGCATTAGTATATTGGAATGTACTTAGCATGTGAGACGCAATACATATATGAAATTGTTATACCATCATTCTTAAATATAACATATAAATAAATATGTAAGAGATAAGAGATACATTAAGTAAGATTAAGCACGCATAAAGAATATGGCTCAATATGAACAGCAGTCTATGCATGAGCAATAACATGTAATGAAAACATAGCGCAGAATCATAAACTTGTGGGAGTAGATCTTAACGAACATTCAAGACCATGTGAGATACTACACAGAATCCAACATAACCTCCTACATTGACATGGGGAGACTACTTACCGGGTGTATCTTCATCAACTTTGCATGCATCATATTAGCATAATGAGTTACATAGATCCACTAGCTTGGCCTGCAAGGTCTCCTATTTTGGCACATACTTAGGGACATTGATTTAACTGTAATAGGTCATGCCTCAACTAATGGGATAAAATGCAACCTAAACTTGAAAGGACCCCAAAAATTGCCCGATAATGTGCCTCAGAAGTTTTTGGAATCGTAATTTTCAAATATCTCAAAATTAGTACGTAATATCAAAAATCTGACTTCATATTCTTTTTCACAGGATCAAACTTAGGGCGGAAAGGGTCTAACCCTGATTTTAGAGCGAATAAATCACAATTTTAAATTTTGAAGTGACGAATTCCAATAGATGTTGCGCGCCCTCCCTGCAATGCGCAACAGTGTTAAAATGGGGGCGGTTTTCTGACTTTGGTCCAAGACTTTAAAATATTGAGCCTAAGTGTTCCCAAACATGAAAATACCTATATTTAGCCATTTTTTCACCCTCATATCATTCTAAACATTCCCCAATACTCACCAACACTCTTAGCTAAATATTTCATTCCTAAATACAAGTCTCAAACCCTTTCTGGATTTCAAGATTCTCATTCAAGCTTTAAGTCTTCATCTCCAATCTTCACCAAGTTCATCTCCAAAGCTAAGATATGTGGGCTTTTTCATGGGTTCCTTTCACTAATGATACCCAAGCTTCTTTTTACTCAAAACTGCATGATTTAAAGTTGATTTACACATGAGTCTTGTCTATTATGAAAATCACTACACGATATGTTTGAGCTTATGAAATTGTGACTGTTTTACCATATTTTGAGCTATGAATCTAAGATCTATTCAAAAGTTTGATGAAGGATTTTGATGTACATTGCTTGAGGGTGTTACAAAGTATCTATTGAAGCTTTTACATTGAATTTACTTGCTTGATTTCACTCTTGAATTGCATGATTTTACACTAGCACTACACCCTCTAAGTGTTTGGTAAATTGTCCGATTATGGATTCTTGAGTAATTGAAGGTATGATGTATGTCTTAGGAGTTGGATAATGTTACAATGATTACATGATGATCAAATAATGATAAGATGGATGTATATGTATATATATGATATTCTTCTATGTAGTATTTGAATGTGACTATGCCCTGCTCAGGGGTTGTGCACCGGGTAACCTAGTTGAGGGGTTTGTACCTATCAACCTATCAGACAGTTTGTACTCTGGTACCACTGGAGGTAGGGTATGACTCTCCATCAACCTTGTTTGCATTTTGTACTCATCAAAATATCAAGGGGTCTGTACTTTGGCACAACGGGTCATGGGGTGTGATCATCCACCAACCTATTGACAGGGTTTATACCGCAATTACTATGGGTGGTAGGATGCGACAATCTACTAATGGGGTTTGTACCACAATCACCAATGGTCGTAGGGTGTGACAATCCACCAATAGATAGTGGTGTATTCTTACATATATGTTATGTGCTATGTAAGCATTATTTAAGCATTGATCTTACATGCCATATTGTTTTATGTTACTCATTGGCTATACTTATGCATTTTGATTATGTCACTTATCTCTTACAATATTGCATCCTACATACTTAGTACATTCAAATGTACTAATGCATACGCTAGGCCTACATGATATCACCATGTAGGAACCAGAGTCTCACTTGAGCATCCTCCTCTACGTGGCTAGTATGACTTCGCTCAAGCTTGTTAGTGAGTTCTCAATTTCGGGAACATTAATTATGATCTCTTGCTATGCATTAAGACTTTCTCTCTTTTTATTATGTATTGACTATGACGGTGAGCCCGGTTGCTTTGTCTTGTCGGCCGCTCTTATCTTTATGTAGTAAAGGTGTTGTTGGACATGTTATGTATCCATGCTATGAACGCTGACTCTATTGACTCTTGTTGCTTATTATATGAAAGTTTCCCCTTTGAAAGTCTACAATTGATTCTAATGTTTTATTGGTACTTTATTACTTCCACGACCAAGAATGTGTAATGATATGTTAAGAGGCTTGCTTGGGGTCCCTTCAGGTTCCCCATGCACCATGTCACGTCTAGCCCCTAGTCTTGAGTCGTGACGAAAGTCCTCTCCATACTAATTCATCCAACAAAATTCATTAAAATACAACTTAGAATCATAAGTAGCAATCATAAGAATTGCTCGAACAATAGGAACAGCCAAGTGAGAATTGTCTTTTATATTGGGGACTTTTTTAAAACATCTTTTAGGAAAATTGGTAATATGCTTATATCTTTGACAAATCGTTATTTCATACTTAACTTTATTGCCCTAATTATCATCATCTATCATAAAAATTTACTTGAATACTAGATGGGCTAGACATTTTAAATGGAAGAATCATAAATCACATAAGTCATATGAAATCTTTTTAAGGGAAATTGAAAACGCCTGACCTTTATCAATATTGAGACCCATCATGGAGTCATCATCAATAGTTCAAATAAGCATATATACTTAGAGAAATAGTTTTAGGATATCATAAATAACATTTTAATAACATAAACATCATCAAATCATCATAAGTACGTACATTAACTTAAATAACTTAAAGAAAAGGACAAACACTTAGAAAGTGACTTTATATGTGAAAGGATACCCATAAATCAACACACATACCTTGGGGAAAATTAGCAGAAACAAAGTTGAAGCTTTGAAGAAGAAACCTCAGAACCCTAGATTTTTCTTGAGAGCCTTTTTGCCTTAGAAATTTTGAAAGTGAAGAATGAGGGATTTAATGAGGGAATTAGGGCTTAAAAGCTGATATAAGGTTGCTTTCCCATCCCAACATGACATAATTCAGAAGTAGAAAGAATTAAAATGACAAACCTACCCCTAACTGCCAGATACGACCTAAGTACCCCTGCTTATTGGTCATATGTCAATCCACGAACCGTAGGTACCTTATGTCTGCTAACACATCTAAACTTCTTGAAAAATGACTTGCTGGACACTAATACACAAGCACTTGTTACAAGTCATGTAACCATCAATGGGTCATGTTTGGACTCAGAGAGTCCTTCCCAGCTTTGCCATTTTTCATACTTTTCAAGGTCTTATTCCACGAGACTTCTTTCGGGTCATATCCTATTTCACAGGAATTATGGTAAATGTAGGTCACCTTCCAATAAACTCCAAATTTTCTTAATGTTTCATATTCTCAAGCACAACCCTACCTACGACCTATAAGTTTTTCTATAGGCCGTCATAATTCGAAAGTTTTCCCCTTCCTGAAGTATCATGCTTAAGGGTCGATCCTACGGTCCATAAGTGCATCTACGGGCCATAACTTGCCCTTGTGAACTACACATCAGGTCATTATTTAGGCTAATTTTCCTGTACTCAAGGATCCTAAAATGGGGAGCATTAAAATATCTCCCCCTTGGGAGCATTCATTCCCGAATGTACTTAAAAGAAGGCTCTAAGGAGTAAACTAGTAGCTAACAACCTAGCATGCATGCAAAAAGCAAGTTAAACATCATTCTCAAAATTTCAAATTTCATACTTAAAGTATGTCTCAAAATAGTCCATAAAGATCAACTAAATGCATATATCATGAAAAACCAAAATTTATTGAATTGGAGGTTCTAAGAAGAATTTCTTAATACCTTAGGCTTGAGTAGAGTGGAATAGATGAGGATAATGCTTCATCATGTCTGCTTCCGCTTCCTATATGGTGCCCTAAACTTGTTGGTTTCTCCAAATCACTTTGGCGGATGCAACTTGCTTTTTTCTTAGCTTTTTCACTTGCCGAATGCTTGAGCTTTGACTCATTTATATTATTAAGTGTTGAACGTTTTCCCTTAGTCCCAAATCTCTTTGTTTATTCTTATCTCTTATTGTCATTTTTAATTGTTTCCGTGACCAAGGATGTGATGATATGCTATGAGGCTTGTTTGGGGTTCCTTCACGTTCCCCATTCGCTGGTCACATCTAGGCCCTAGGTCCGGGACGTATTTCATTTATTTTTTATATTAATATTGTCTGAATCTAGTTGGACAAGTTAAGTATCGAGTTTTGTCCATCTTTGAAAAAGACATTCAACATAATATTAATCTAAATTAGTTTATACATCTTTTTAAGCACCTTAATAAGCTAATACTCTATCAATTTCAACAATAAGAATATTTTACAACAAATTATTTGATGAAATAGCAATTATCAATTTTATAATATATAGTTTTTCCAAATACCTTGTAAAAGACATATTAAAATGTTGCACAAAAGATAAGTTTTAGCAACACTGATTTCAAGTCATACAAACCCCCAAAAAAATGAACTATTCTTTCAGACATTTTCAATTACCACAATCCGAACAATGTAGCCACTTAAATTGAAAATTCTCTATATCTTATCTGTACTTTTTATTTTTCATTTAAAAAAATTAGAGAATCAGAAATTAGAAATATTCTACGATAAAGTAGAGTTAAATAAAACACATCTTTCACAAATATTACTAGTTAAATTAGATACTCCACACTTACAACCTTTCCCTTTATGTCTCCCATAAAAGAGGGAAAAAAAGAAGATGCTTAATCTCAATGTTAATCATCATCCCAAAAGAATGTTGGTCTTTTCCACGAACAAAAAAAAAGTGCAGAATTGTACAAACACTAGCTATGAGGAAAAACAAATGAAAGAAAATGCTACTAATATAAAATGAGATGAGTTGTATCGTGTGGGCCTGATTAATGTTGTATGGTTAGTTTTGCATGTGTGAGGGACTGGCATTGCCCTCAAGAAATATGGAGATTTCATGATTAACAGTAAAGCCCGAAGAAAAGGTTATTAAATTGCAGGCACAACAAGAAAGTTTTCACTTATTCAACCCCGCCTAAGCCAAAAGCTATAATTGAAAGCTAATAATTAACAACCCAACTCATAACGAAAATATATGTAAGTGTTTTCGTTTGCTTGTTCTCAGTATGTCACAGAAATTGAATATATAATACAACATAAAGCTGTAAACCAACACATATTAACAACTTATGCAAAAGCTAAAGCTTGTACAATGAAAATTAATGTAAACATAAAGCAAAATAACAATTATTAAGCTAATACTACAAAGCTTCAAAATATACCTAACCAATCTGATTTGACACCTCTTCTCTCCTTGTTGTCTCTTCCTCGCTCACGTACAACTCTGATTCCTTCAAAAACTACCACAACAAAAATACTCAACTTCAGTATAAGTTCATAGGAAAAATTGAATTCAAAACCAAGAAAAAATATTTAAAAAAAATATTTCCATAGAGGCAAAATTGAAGATCTGCCTTTGCAGGCCTAGTAAGAGATAAAGATTTCATGACACCATACTTCTTCAGTGATACGACCCCTGTAAACCAACCATCAATTACAAAGAAAATGAAATAAAGATAAAACCCAAAATCAAAACTTTGCTCCCTTTGATAGGTGATAGTATAAATCTCCAAACGAGCAACATGAAGGAAGTTAGAAATCTAGAAATGGTGGAAAAGGAAGTGTTTAGCGGCCAACCATAGAGACATAAATAATGGTGGATTACGGAGTGAAGAGTTAGGTGCCCAGTTTAGGAAAATAAGCCTAGGGTCACTTTTTTATTTCCAAAGTCAGGTTCCACTAACCTACATTGTGGATGATTGTATATTGGGCTTTTGCCCACCCATATTTTTTATTATTGAATAAAACCGAGCCTATGACCCAAGCTTAATTATATAAAAAAAAAATTTACCGATCAAGCCAAGAAAGTTGTCAAACGAGAAATTAAGTGAATTAAAGAAGTGGAGAATTTTATATCTGATTCTACTGAGAAATAGAATCAAATCTAATTAGAACAAAGAAAAAAGGTATAAAACAATACAACTTATCTATTTGGTCAGTCTATCCGGATTAGTTATATTTATGACAGTATTAAATCTTCCAAAATAAATAATTAATGCTAAAGTTAAGATATAAAAAATGTAATTATTTTTTTTACATGTTAAAAGTGACAAATAAATGTAAAATTATTCAAATAAGAACAAATAAAATTAAAAAGAATCAAAACTAATAAATTTGACGCAATACAACAGTGGGTCCATAAAAGATGCGTCATATTTGGGCATTTTAACTCTAAATACCAGGAGTTTATATATGCTATATGTTAGTATTAAACATTTGCTTTATATGGTTAAGATAAGAAGTCCATGTCAAAACACCATCATGAAGAAAAAGTGAGGATGCGTTTGGTATTAAGGAAAATATACTACACAAAAAAATATTTTCATAAAAATTTATATGTAAGTAATTAGTTATATCAATGATATCATGAAATAGTCCTCATATATGACGATAACAGTCGACTCAATAGTCATTTTTGTGTCAAATCCTACACAGTGCTCATTTGTATTTCAATCTCAAACATACTTGGTCCACATCGATTTATCATTATGGAACTTGCATGGTGTCTGACAACGTGTCAACCTTGAACACACAAGATTTTCAATCCTTCACAACTTAGCTCACAACATCATATATAAGAAAATAACTTGATCTTAATATTTAATATTTAAATCATGAATTTCAATTGATACATAAATAGAACATGTTGTCTGGTGTGTATTAAGCACAAACACATCAACAATTCAGTAATGCCCAACTCGTGTATATATATATATATATATATATATATATATATATCACACGATGAATATGTTATTCATTTAAGTCACGACCAGCGTGTATATAGGTTGAGAAAAACAAATTCATTTTCTTCTCTTGATTATAGTGAGTTTTCGAACTTCTTACTTTCACAATGTCTATGAAAAAATTAATGTGTATCGCATATAGATATGTATAATCACAAATTATAAAAGAATCTAATCATAGTCAACTAATTATAACAAACCACTTAAAAATATAACTATCAATTAAAAATATTTCATTTTATAATAAAGTGATCGAGTCGATGCAAGCATTGTGTATGGCAAAGGCGGCCGTGGCAACGATGCTGATTCGTTATACATCACTATAATTATAGTGAGGTCGAGAGTATGTCGACTAGAGAAAATCCCAAGCAAAACCTTGATTAAGCATACCATTTTTAAATCGAGTTTTTAACTACTAAGACTATTTTATTGGGCTTACTTTAAAAGTAGGATTTACTCTAAACTTGGATAAACTGATTTGAGCATGAGTTTTTGAGATGAGATAAGTGAGTCGAGCCTTACTTTTCTTGAGTTATTTTACATACCCGTATATTCCATGTATTGACGACCATTTGGGCCTGCATCATTTTATGATGCAGATACAGGTAATAGTGGGCTTCAGTATGCGCATCATTGAGGTCCAAATCAGTACACTTTCTGAGTTTATTGAGCCCTCCTTGCACTTCGGAGGAGGTCGTTTATCTTCTTATCTTCATTAAGTATTTACTTTCTTTGATTGAGGTGTCCATGACCTGTTATGGTACCATTCTAGATTGCTGAGTATAGGCTTCATAGACAGTTGAGTAGAGAATATTCAGTCTTTGTATTAAACTTACTTTCATTTATGAACTATGATTTATTAGAGTTGCATTGTAAATATATATATATAAGATGCCTTTTATTTGAGTTCTTTCTTCCGCTGTCAAGTTGATGTGACGATGAGGCCAAGTGGTTCTTTTGGACAATCAACAATGGTTCTTCAAGTGCTAGCCACACCAAGGGTACCCTCCCGGGGTGTGACATTACTATGATATCAAGGCTGGCAATATTTTTCTTGTGGGTACTAATGAAACTGACAAGATCACTAATTTTGAGCTCCCTGTGACTTTAGAATAGGGCATCATCAATGAAAAACAAGAATCATCAGAAGAACTAAAAGGTATATGGCGTTTGAATCTATACTTAACGCTGAGTATGATATTTAGGCTCTTGGCTCCACAATCTATGGGACAAATTTAATATAGATCAAAACTATGTAGACATTTTACTAGCTGCTAAACACCATAAGAATGGAAAGAAAAGGAAACAGTGAAAAGGCAAAAGCAATTCTTTTTGATAATTAAGTAGGATCGACAGTGGGCTTTTGTTTTAGAATTGTTGACATATGCATGGTATTGAGATATAGAAAAGTTAATTTGAGTTATAATACTTGCAAGAGTTAAATATGTGTCTTGGCTTCAGTTTTTCCCATACAACCTTATTGTCCCTTCGGCCACCAGATGCTCGGACTCAATGAAAAGATTCAAGGAAGTGAAGCTCGTTCGTGAGTTTCTATGTACACCTTAATTAATCTGCATGGCAGGCATCTATGCATAAAATAATCTAACTCAGATAATTATAATAATACCAGGAAACCTACATAAAGTTCAATCGTAAGAGTACCAATATAATAAACACAGACGAACCATCGTGCGCAAAATGCTACTAAAGGTAATTCTGTAAATAGCAGCAACTATAATAAAGATAATGTAGAGTACACCTGGCGGTGAGTTCAATTCTAAAATTTGACCTACTCAACAGTCATAAATCAAGAAAATCCCAAATTATGTAGAATTCTTCCAGATATTGCTTGCAAGTAAAAGTCTGTGATGAAGAATAGCACAGCTGTGTGATGCTTTTTGATGTTGCTCAATATTTTTTGGGTTGCACCATCCATCAATAACTCAAATCCACCATTGAGAAGGTTAGACCATCCAACATACAACTTTATATATAAATCGTTACTACTGACTAAATGACTAGGGAAAAAATAATGCTTATGGGATGCTCTTTAACATGCAATTATAACTTTTAAAATGACGCAGAAGAAATAATCCAATTATTGTTACAAGCTGGAATTAATTAAAGATAAAGATTTTATCTATTTGGTCCGAATTGAGAAGAAAGTTGATAATTTGATAAGGAATTTAGTTGCACAAGAGATACAGGAAGTTAAATAGGTAGCTCTGAGGCCAAATGCGAAGAAGATAAGTCAGTATAGATACAGAGCAAAATGATGCAAAGAAATAATGTAGGAAATCACAAAACAATTATAACTAAAGGGGATGTCTTAGTATTCAGTTGCTAGAAAGACCTTTTGTGAAAGGCATTGGGATTGTAGCTGAGTTATTTTCACGATGGTATTACGTTAACATTCCATTTGTTTGCTTAAACTGGACATTCAATGTCTATATATCATTTTGTTGGGTTTCCTAGCTACCTATCCATTTGTTCGAGGTGTTTCTCTTCTTGGTGTAGTGTCTTCAAAATAAATGTATATTTCGAAGGGGATATAGTATTCATAATTCAGTCCTTATTCAATACAAAAATATAATTGAAGCACTTGAAAAGTGATTTATTGTTTTCCAATAATTTCTAGCGTAATACTCCTAATTGAACAACTAAGGCCCTTGATCATTTTTAAATACTTTCTTTTACTAACTAACATGGAACCAAGTATAAGAATTATTTGAAGAACATTTATGAACATTTTTAGAGTTAAGGCCTCATTCTAAATATTGAGTTAAGTTGTCAAAATGATTCGAAAGACATGTAAGATCCCACGAGTCATGTGTATATACTACGACAATGATTATGATGTTATGAGGATAAGTGTACCAATGAGCCAAGATTGGCTAAATTTATGCAATGGCCTATTATGTGCATTCAATATTCATGTCATACATAGCACGTTATGCATGGACTTCAAGCTATAATCGGAGGTATGGGGCCTATTTTCCCAAATGATTACATATATATGTATATGGTAAAGATGGCCACATGTTGGCAAATATGATGTCATTCGCTATCGGAAAGGACCACTATTGCTAGCATTTGCTTGGGTGTGTCATGCATTTTCATCTATGTATATGTCTTCATGACATGCGATGACTCGAGCTTACCATGCATACTTGACCACTAGGAGGCTAAGTATTGACATGAAGGTAATCTTAATTTTATTTACAGGTGGCATTTCTAAAATCCCTTTTCACTAAGGTTATCTATGATGTCACTTCCTACCTTACATACTAGTACATGTTTATTCGTACTGATGTCTGTTGCCTGGGCACGTTTTATTTTATTTCGTGCTTGCAGGTTTATATAGGGATTCTGATTTACCCCTACACTAGGAGCCTAGTTCAGCTATGAATTGGTAAGCCCCACCTCTTCTTGGAGCTTTCGTAGGATACTT
>JAPFFP010043215.1:0-13428 GCA_026153255.1 Solanum medicagineum | reverse complement strand
TTCCCTTCAGCCAATCAACTTTAATTCACGTGGCATATTAAGCTTTAATGAATTGAGCTTGTCATTTTGACACATGGCAAGATCCTATTGGCTTCTTTGTTTGACTTGGTGTGATACATCATTTGACATGTAGGGCCAAGATGGGCCTATTGGATGAAATAATATTGGGCTTATTAATTTAGTCGGACTCTTTTATTGTAGCCCAAATAAATTAACAAGAGTTTTAATTAAATTCGTATTTATTGGACTTAAATAATTAACCCAATTATATTAGTTCATAACATTTATTTGGACTAATATATTCATGAATTTAATATAATTCAAATTATTTTAAAATTTATATTTAATGAATTTTAAATGATTACAGAGAAGTAATATATAATTGACTTGGATTAATTAATTATATCAAATTTAAATAAAATTAATTTTACTAATTTCTTCAACTTATCCAAGATAACTTTTTATTTGACTCAGACATATTATATTAAAATAAGACATACATATTTACTATAAGCATGGGTATTCATCATTCAATTTGACATAATTTTATGGATATACTTATAAGTTAAAATATAATTTGAATAAATAGTGGTTATATCTAATAACTTTTGATTAACTAGTTATGTAGAATTCAAAGTACTAAATTGCAAGTCCTACTCAAGTTCCTATTGATCGAATTATTATTTTATTTGAGCTTGTTCGATCCCGATGATATTTTTACCGATCTCATGTATTTAGGTGTTTATTGTTCTATTTAGTTCAATTTTATATAGTTTCGCTTGTAAGTTTCAAATATAAATTAAAATCATAATCATATTATATCTAATTAAATTTAATTAACTATTTAACAATGAATTTAAATAAGCCTCACAAAAACTTGCTCAAGTTTCATCATGAACAACTGTTTCAAAAGAATTGTTATTTGACTCATATCTCTGTTAATACCTTCATTATGATATAATTAATATAATTAGGTGCTCATATATAGTCTGATTCAATTTAATAACATAATAAACTCTAAAAAATAATTTACATAAAGAGAAAATATTTGATTCATGCCTATCCCAACTCAAACACAGATAAAAATGGGCACATTGCTTTTAACTCGCATTTTAGCCGATTCAAGACCAAGTAATTAACAAAAATATATTTGGACCAAATTATTGACTGATAGAATTTTTGTTCAATTTCATATAGTTTAAGAATACTTTTTACCATTTTTAAAATATAGTCAAAGTTGTATTATTGACAAAATCTGAAAAAATTAATGTAAAGTATCAAAATAATATTTATATGAACTAAACTTTATGTACTTGCCAAAAAAAGAAATTAAATTTGATTAATATTCCATAAAGACACTTGGGGACTGACACTATTGGTGGGAAAGAAGTGAAAAAATTTGAACATTGAGTTCTTATCTACCCCTCCCACTATATATATAATACATCCCTAGGCATTGTATCTCCCATGTTCCTCTTTCTCTCTATATTGAAAATGGCAGAATTTGAGAATGAGAGCGTCCTTGAAAACCTTGAATCCCCTCCTTCTCCTCCTCTTGTGTCTCCCTCTCCCCCTACCCCTGCCTCTCCTCGTGTTAGCGAGGCTCCACCAACTCCTGACACTGGAATTGCTAGCAATTCCAATGTAAATGTTGGTGGTTTAGGAATCTCATCCTCTGCAAATGCTAATAATGTTTTCAAATTCGAGAATCATGTTATTGGAGACCCTTCTGTGATTACTCCATATCCCATTTTAAGGGTTTCTGGGAGCAACATCCCCACAATAAATGTGCGGGAAGGAACTTCCGAGGACCGGAGAGTGACACCTAATGTTGAACTAGCACAGACACCTACATCACCACCATCATCTCCCCTACAACAGTCATCATCACATCTACTACCACCACCATCACCTCGAAGGCCCTACCACCTCCCGGATCTCAATGCTCCTGCTGCTCTTGATCCCGCTGAACCTGTGTATCGAGTGCCAGATCTAAATCTCCGAATACCATCACCAGAAGAAGAGGAGGAGTAAAGATAGGAGTGGTAATGAATCATGTTGATTATGAACTGGGTCATCTTTTATTATGTTTCCTTTGTTTGCAATAATAATAAGTTCTGATAGATAGGAATATGATTGATCAGCAAGGTTAGGATCAAATAAAATATCAAGAATCTGATCAAATATATATTAGGATGTTTTAATTTGGATGTGATTCTTATTCGTACTTTGTTTCAATAAATGTTTCATTTCAATTAATTTGACTTTCTTAATCACTTTTTTAATTTATATGACTTCATTTTTAATTTGATAGATCAATTCAAAAACTTTCTTCTTACAATACAATACAATTCGCTGACCTGTGTATTAGGGCTTTTGATATTTTATAATTCTTAATCAAGGAATTACGATTTTTTCCCCTTGTATGGCATTTTCACATCTGTAAAACTAAAGATATTTAGGTATAAAATGAAAATTAAGAAAATAAAATTCAAAGATAATAAATTATAAATAGCCTAACAAAATCATTTCTCATATACTGTAAACATTGATGCAAAAGTAGCAGAATATTGATCATACGTTTAAATTTTTATTATCTTTATAACCATTTAAAATTATTTCTAAGATTGATCGATTTGTTGTATTGTTTTGCTTCTTAACATGAAAAAATTGAATTTGTTTAATGAGATGTAAACAAATCTTGTCTTTGAACTATTTTCAATTAAGCACATGATGGTTACTTTTATAACTTAACCTTAGTTCCTAATTATTTTTTTTCCATTAAGGAATTATTATTTTCCATCAGAGCTAGATTAATTACTGTCTTTAATATCTTATTGTTCCTAGAATTTTTTTTTAAGAAAAAAATGAAAAGGTGTCAATATTGCATTTGAATGGTTGTGACGTTTGGTTGTATTATACATGTATATTATGGGAATGAATTCAGATAACTTCTCAACAAATTAATTCATATAATTTATATTAATTTTACATATTAAAAATCTTCATGCTCCTGTTTATCATAGAATCAAAAACCTTGATTAATCATAGTACATGTCTAGATTTTTGCACTACAAAAAATAAAACTTTTGTTGTTATTGTAAAAAAAGTGAAACTTTTGATATACTTTGTCTGAGAAAATCTGTTGTGAATTATAGGCACATAGTTTTCATTAATTATTTTTTGCCTTTCTGGGATTTGGTCAAAATTTATAATAGGATCTATTTCACAAGGTGGTGGATATTATTAAATCCTTATCTTTAATAATTATCAGTTTGATTTTTATGTTAACTATACTGTATAGTACTTACTCATTGTCTATACAAATAAGAGGATCCACGTCACAACAAATGGTTCTTTGAACACCATTGGTTCTCATGTGGATCTGTATTGTTTTGAATAGAAGAGATTTTTTGAACCAACAAAAAGAAGAGATTGAATAATTATATCCTTTAATATATAGAAAATAGTTCACATATATCCTTCATTTTTTTATTTAAAAATACTTTAAACTTCTTTTTTTCCTGACTCCCTAAATTATTTTGTATTTTAAAAAAGTCATGTAACTTATGATTATTTATATATATTATTGAATTTAAAAATAAAAAACTTCACAAAATATGATAACATACCCTTGTGTTACTATATTCAATAACACTTTAAATAATTTCAAGGTATAGTCGGATACAACTTATTTCTTTTGCATAGAGATTGTATCTGAGATACAGTCTCACTTAAAAGTGTTTCTCTCTCTTTCTCCTCTTTCCTCTCTTTCTTTGTGCTCTCCTTCTTTTGTCCCTCTTCCTGTTTGTGTCTCTATTTCAAATTTTAATTTTAAGTACTATTCATGTATCAGATACACAAGTACATTTATGTATGTGTGTTTTATAATTTTTTTTATACCAACGTGTATCTATTTTATAATATGATATATAAATTTTTTCAATGAGATCATTCTGAAAAGTGTCAAATATGAAAAGAGAATCAAGACCTAAAAAGTTGGCAAACTAAGAGACACATATATGTATATATCTTGGCAAAGTTGCCTATACATCTAGCATACATACATACACTATACACTTGTGTATCGCTTCAAAGATACTCACTCATCATTCATGGTGTCACGCCCCGGGAGAGTACCCTACACGTAACCAGCACTCAGATACTATTGCTAGTCTCCAAGCGAACCACTTGGCCTCATCACATTCATTCAATCAATAGACTCTACTAATCAACGGAAGATATAAGGAAGTAAATGGGCACATCTCATCTAGTCTCAAAATAATATAATAAATGGAAAGGCTAGTAGAAAGAAACTAGCTCAACAAGTTTTAATATCAATATTGGACTCTAGCCTATGAAGTCGTTATCACTATCAAGTGGTGCCAATGATATACCCATGACTACCTCAATCAAAATAAAGCTAAGAAAATCTAACTCTAAAGTAAGATAAAATAAATATAATGAATCCTTCGAAGTAGAGGAGGCTCACCAATCAGCTGAACGTCTCAAATCCTGAACGATGTGCGTGTGGACGATCTCCAAATCTTGTATCTACATCATGAAATGATACAGTCCAAAAAGGGACGTCAGTACATGGAATGTAGTGGTATGTAAAATTGTTGAATGAAACCGAAACAGGTAGAATAATATTGAAACAACAATCACTATCAAGGATATTAACAATCAACATGTCAAATGTCTATCTAAAGAAAGAATAAAGAGTAGATAAGTGACCCATCAACCAATCAACTCATCAATCAAATCAGACTCATCTCATCTCGACTCAGATTACTCAGTTTGGACACTTTTTGGGAGTTTTTCTTATCCGACAACAACCACTTATGAGCCAGTGGTTGTACAACAATCACGCTAATGTAGCCACAATCGTTCTGTACTTGCCAGGTAGAGAACGAATTGAAACAACATGGATAAGTCCAAATGGAGTCAGCAATCCACAAGTCCTCTATTGATTTCAGGGACTTCTAATAAGAGGGAACCTCAACATAAAGTGATGTGATGGTCATAATCCTCACCTATGTTTGGCTACGTAGTTTGACGAGTGCAAATTGGACTAACTCTTACTCTTTCGATGCTCGATACTCCTCCCGCGACTCAATGCTCATAAAATAATCCATCCAATAAAACTATCTCAATCAAACCATGTCAATCAGCCTCATAGAGGCACAATCTTTCAATCATTCTCATAGAGACTCTAATCATCTCATTAATCAATATCTCAATCAATAGCTCAAGGCTTAGAACAATCATTAGGGAACAACCGCATAGACAAATCGTTAGAGTTCATTTATGGAGACTCAAGGGGCTATCAAGTTCTATCAACTCATCATCATTCTCACATCACAATCACAATCACAATAGACATTCTCAATCAAGGCTATAGACTCAATCCGTATCTTCATTCATGCATGCTTTTAATAGTTTACATGTAGGGTTTATGCATATCTCATGAAAAATATTAAATTCAAGAAAACAAGTTTATGATGATCATCAACATATGAAAATACATGTAGTAAATATGATTTCTCAAGAAAATAATCAAGAATCATGCATGTAGACTCTAGAACCTTCAACTCTCATCTGTGGGGCACATGGAAAAACAATCCCATATTTTCATTTAGCCTTACATACCTGGAAAGTTGATATTACCATCGAACTTTGATGAATACTAGCTTTCTTGGGGAAAATCCTCAATCTCGGTAGTTCTTTTAGACTGGAAGAACTGGGAAAGGCATTGTTTGAAGAGCTTCTCTTTGATTCTTGAATTCTTGATTTAGAATATTTAGAGTTCTTGATGATTAACCCTAATTTTTGAAAAAGATGAATCAATAAATCCTTTCTTGGTATCCTTGAATTCATTTTCTTGAAACTCTAGGTTATGATTTAAAATACTATTGAAGTTTCATGAATATATGAAGAAATTTGGGTTGGATAGATTGAAATTTATGAAGAATAACTCACCTTGAGGATGAATATTGAAGTTAATCCTAGCTTGATGATTTTCTTGATAATTCTTGAGCGTTTATGTTTAGGAGTGAAGAAGAAGGTTTTGATTGTGAAAACTGACATAAGTTTATGGACCCTAAATAGACTCCCAAAGATTCTAGGATAAAAGTACCCTCAAAATAAAAATAAGAAACATCATTTATCTCATTCAGAAAGGGTCCGCGACGCACTTCGGGTGTAAACCTTCAGACAGTTCTACACTTCTTCACTAAAAGGGTAATAACTCTCTACGATGAACACTATTTAAGGTGAAATTGGATGTGTTGGAAAGCTAATTCAAATATATTCGATTTGATATTTTATGACTCACCTAACTCACTATACTTTAGGAGATATGGTCATTTGAAGTTGAACCTTCTATCAACTCATACAAAAACTTAGTTAGTAGAAATTCTTTGGACTTGGCTTGATGTAAAAGATCTCTTATATTTGTTTATTGAAGTTGGGAAAGGTTTGAAATACCCCTCACAAAACAAAAGAAAATTCGCCTCGGAATTTACATATGTCCATGACCGCTCTCTGGGCGTGGATCAGTGTATTTTCTTCCAAATATTCTCCGTACGAGTTTTCTAATTCCCGTCGAAAATTTTCAAAAAATATAAGGCATGTCTGCATCCCAGGCTCGTCGCGCTTGGGCGCGTACAACCTCTAGAAATTGTTTTGGATCAAAAATATATTTTTTGATCTGATGGCTCTAAAATTCGAACGAGAAACTCAATTTTTCATGATTATTGCATATCCGGTCTAGAATTCGCAAATGGGGCATGGAAAGATGTGTTACCGCAAATCTCTATTCTAGGGGTATTTTCGATAATTTTATCGGGCGTTACATCATCTCCCCCTTGGGATCATTCATCCTCGAATGATGAGTAAAGGTGGATATCAAAGCACAAATAGACTCAAAACTCATCTTAAATTTCACATCTATCAATCAATCTTTCGACTCCTCATCACCATCAACAATCTCTATTCAGACTCAAGAATAGACAATCAACTCAAGAAAAGACAATCAATTTAGTTAAGGGTAAGGACGTTACCTTTAATATTCCTATCCTTATGTACGAATAACAATCAAGACTCCTTTCAATACTCAATCAGCCAATCTGGAGAGTCACAAGACACTCAGAGTAGACAAATCAGTTCTGATCAAGAGTAGAGATACTCTTTTAGACATTTTCACTATCAAGCACAAATGGAACGTCGAAACTCAATCAATTCGAATCATTTAAAAACTTCAACAATCAATCCTTCGAACTCAGGAATGAAACCATCAACTCCAATCGAGAATGTGACCATCGATACATAAGCCTCTATGTACAAGTCTCAAGTTTAGCACATCATCTCAATTATGCTCCTTTTCATGACACTCTACTCTATCAACTTAAACTTATAACTCCTATTCAACTCTCTACCTATCCACATCCTCTTATTCCATTCAAGCCTACTTCTGAACCTTAAGGTGCTACCCTTAAGACGATTATATTTGTACAAAGTTAATCCTCTATACTTAGCTCTATACTTCCACATGGGCTTTTACTAAAAGATCACTAGTCCTCTTCAGTACTTCACTATCATGAAGTTTTCGATAGTTTGTCATCAATACTCATAAAATAACAACTATGTATTTAAGTCTATCAACCATTCAACACTGCATTAGAATTTTCAAGCCTAGTTAGCACTTCTACCACCACCATTCAATGAGCTTCCACTCAAAGACACACCATCATACTCTTACCTATCTATTGCACATCATAAGATCTCATCTCTCTTCTCCTCCCTATCTCTATCCCTATATGATACAAGTACAACACCAATGTCACAATATGGATATATTCACTCCTTCTCATCTATCCTCATTCTCCGTCTACTATCGTTAACATCACAATTTAGACCTAGGAGAACTCGTCATCTCGACATCCTACCATCAATAATGGCATAACAAGCTAAGGGTTAGTGCATGCATAAGATAGCACCATAATAAAGAACTCTCACTCTCTCCCATCAACCATCAACCTCTACTATCATCGGCATTTCTATCAAGACATGGGAAGACAGGATCACTCACGGAACTTGGAACGGCAATCACTAGCACGATTCAATCAAGAAATCTTGTCTTAGAACTTTCATAATAAAATACAATCTCTCTCGTGTATCAAGAATCATTCTGAGTTCACAGAACTACATGTAGTGTAAAACTCAGGTCGTATCTCATTCAACATAGGGTTGGAAACACTTAGATCCATGGCGTCAAATCAAATTTAATGAATGAACTCATCACTTTCGTCCTCACAACTCAACATGAATAACAATCAACAAGTGGTATATAGGACTAGGCCATGGGCATGGCAGTCGTATACTGGATGGGAATAGATTATCATCTTCACTAAAGTATAAGGAATATACGAGATAACAAAAATTAATGCCTCATCCAAATCAACCTATCACCATCGAACACTCAAGATCTACTTTGATCTATCACATCACTATCTCCCTCTTAGCTCAAGGGTCATCTCTCAAGTTCTGCTAATCAATTTCCCTCTACTAGGCTATAAGCATATACCTCCATACGATCAAGGAATCACTATTCACAATAATAGGCGTCTTAAACTCTTCTATCATTCTGTAGTCGCATAAATAAATTAGCCACTAAGACTTTCTTCAAAGATACCACTCTCAGCTTCCTCTTATCTCTATGTAAAACTCTCTCTATATTTGCTGCTCTTAATGGAGTACATAACCATTTCCCATAACTCTTACAATATAACCTCTTCTTTTGCCTGCTAATGCTCAACTTTTGTGGTCTCGTAAACTCATTTGTATGAGACTTAGACTATAAGGGAAAAACTCATCATCTTCTGTTCATATGTCCCAATCAACTTAGTTGCTCGGGATGACAAGAAATTCTTACATCAGCCTACTCTATGTTGACAACTCAAATATACTATCTAGATTCTTATAGCAGTCATAGCTTAGAGCTTCACACATCTTTACACTATCATGGGAACATATCTCAAGTCTCTTCTTATCTATTGAGTTATTCTCATTTCACTCGTCTTACCTAAGGGGCACTTGTACTCTGCTTATAGCATCACTTTCCTTACAACTCAGTACCACTCACCTATTTAGGCATATCTCCTTATTTGACTCAATGAATCTCATAACTCAATAAATCTCATGAACTGTCACTTAAAATTCATAAGCCTAATTTGGACCTATTACATTGGAAGCACTCTTTTCCCTTATTCAACACCTATACTTTACCCTCAATAGTATGAATACTACAACACATAAACATAAACTTCCTTCTAGTTTGAGAATGCTCTTACACATTCTAACAATAAATCTTTCTCTATACCTCATCATGAAAATCATAGGGTATTTACGACTCTTTCATAAAAACTTATGGCAATAGATTCATCACCTCATTACTTACCTAATAGATACATAACTCTAACTACAAGCCCCAGATCAACCATCACTTTTGCTATCCCCTCCTTTTTTTCCATCATCATCCTTCCAACTCTGGGATGATTCAATTCTACTGAGGGTTTATAAGACCTCACATCTCACTCTTCGGTGGAAGCATTAAACTCTTTAGGGACATAAGTTTCTCTCTCATGGGTAACATCGAAAGCAAGTTTTGAGAAAAAAAGGGTCTGGGTACATCTAGAGTTAAATCAAATGCACGATTCGTACGAGTAATAGTGCACTCTTTCTAGTCAATCAACTTAGCACACTGGTCGGCTGCTCTTAAGCCTGGTGCATCTCTCTACCATTTTGATTACTTATTCTAGGGGATCTCATAGATAAGAGTTTAAACATTACTATCTCTATCACCTCTTGAATGAGGTATAGTCAAAAGGTTTAGAGAAACATAGGAATCATCATAGATTTATTAGGAGACAACTCTATCGCATGATTTAGAATCTAAATAAAGGGAAACTTTTCCTAAATGTAAATAGTCCCACATTTATAGAAGTGGGGCCCTCACAACCATAAATAAGTTCCTATAGACATGGCTTCATAGACCCCCTAGGACACTTGAACTCGTGCTTTGATGCCAAGTTTGTCACGCCCCGGGAGGGTACCCGAGACGTAACTGACACTCAGAGACTATTACTAGTCCCCAAGAAAACCACTTGGTCTCATCACATTTATTCAATTAATAGACTCTACTAATCAGCAGAAGAGAAAAGGAAATAAATGGGCACATCTCATCTAGTCTGAAAATAATATTATAAATGAAAAGGGTAGCAGAAAGAAACTAGTTCAACAGCAGAAGAGAAAAGGAAATAAATGGGCACATCTCATCTAGTCTGAAAATAATATTATAAATGAAAAGGGTAGCAGAAAGAAACTAGTTCAATAAGTCTTAACATTAACCTTTGACTCTGTCTATAAAGCCTCTATAACTATCAAGTGATACCACTCACAGACCCATGGCTACCTCAATTAAAATAAAGCTAATCAAATCTAACTCTAAAGCAAGATGAAATAAATATAATGAATCCTCCGAAGTAGCAGAGGCTCACCAATCAGTTGAACGTCTCAAATCCTCAACGATGCGCCTGTTGACGATCTCCAAATCTTGTATCTAAATCATGAAATGATGTAGCCCAAAAGGGGACGTTAGTACGTGGAATGTACTGGTATGTAAAATAGCTGAATGAAATTGAAACATGTAGAATAATATAGAAACAACAATCAGCATCAAGGATAGTAACAATCAACATGTCAAATGTCTATCTAAAGCAAAAATAAAGAGTAGAGAAGTGACCTATCAACCAATCAACTGATTAATCAAATCAAACTCATCTCAGAGGGACTCATCTCAACTCATCTCATCTCATCTCATCTTGACTCAGATTACTCAGTTTGGAACTTTTTGGGGGTTTCTCTTATCCGACAACAATCACTTATGAGCTCGTGGTTGTACAAAGATCACACTGATGTTGCCACAGCGGTTCTTTACTTGCCAGGTAGAGAATGAATCGAAACCACATGGATAAGTCCAAATGGAGTCAACAATCCACAAGTCCTCTATTGATTTCAGGGGCTTCTAATCAGAGGGAACCTCAACATAAAGTGATGTGATGGTCGTAATCCTCACATACGTTTAGTTACATAGTTTGACGAGTGCGAGTTGGACTAACTCTTACTCTTTCGATGCTCGATATTCCTCCCATGACTCAATGCTCATAAAATAATTCATCAAATTAAACTATCTCCATCAAACCATCTCAATCAGCCTCATAGAGGCACAATCTTTTAATCAGTCTCGTCGAGACTCTAATCATCTCATCGGTCAATATCTCAATCAATAGCTCAAGGTTAGAACAATAATTAAGGAACAATCGAATGGACAAATTGTTAGAGTTCATTTATGGAGACTTAAGGGTCTATCAAATTTTATTAACTCATCATCATTCTCACCTCACAATCACGATCATTATCGACATTCTCAATCAAGGCTCTAGACTCAATCCCTATCTTTTTTCATGCATGCTTTTCAAATTTAACATGTAGGGTTTATGTATATCTCATGAAAAATATTCAATTCAAGAAAACAAGTTTATGATGATCATCAACATATGAAAATACATGTAGTAAATATGATTTCTCAAGAAAATAATCAAGAATCATGCATGTAAACTCAAGAACCTTCAACTCTCATCTAAGACCATCTATGGGGCACATGAAAGAACAATCTCATGTTTTCTTTTAGCCTTACATACCTGGAAAGTTGATATTACTATCGAACTTTGACGAATACTAGCTTTTTTGGAGAAATTCCTCAATCTCGGTTGTTCTTTTAGAGTAGAAGAACTTGGAAAGACATAATTTGAATAGCTTCTCTTTGATTCTTGAATTCTTGATTTAGAATCTTTAGAGTTCTTGATGAAGAACCCTAATTCTTGAAAAAAAGAACCAATAAATCCTTTTCTTAGGATTCTTAAATTTGTTTTCTTGAAACCCTAGGCTATGATTTAAAACCCTATTAGTGTTCCATGAATAAATGAAGAAATTTGAGTTGGATAGATTAAAATTTATGAAGAATAACTCACCCAAAGGATGAATCTTGAAAATTAATTCTAGCTTGATGACTTTCTTGATGATTCTTGAGCGTTTATGTTTAGGACTATAGGAGAAGGTTTTGATTATGAAACTGACATTTTATGCGTTTTGGGACCTTAAATAGACTTCCAAAGATTTTAGGATAAAAGTACCCTCAAAATAAAGATAGAAAATGTCATTTATCTCATCCAGAAAGGGTCTGTATTGGGTCCACGACACGCTCCAGGCGCGGACCTTCAGATAGCTATGCACTCCTTCACTAAAAGTGTCATAACTTTCTCCTCCGAACTCTGATTAAGGCGAAATTAGAAGCATTGGAAAGCTAATTCAAATATTTTAGATTTGATGTATTATGATTCACCTAACCCACTATACTTTAGAAGATATGGTCATTTGAGGTTGACCCTTCTTTCAACTCATACGAAAACTTAGTTGGTAGAAATTCTTTGGACTTGGCTTGATGTAAAAGATCTCTTATATTCGTTTATTTAACTTAGGAAGGGTTAGGAAAGGTCTGAAATACCCCTGATGAAACAAACAAAAATTTGCCTCAAAATTTACACAGGTCCGCGACGCGCTCTGTGCGCGGATCAGTGTATTTTCTTCCAAAAATTCTCCAAATGAGTTTCCTCATTCCCATCAAAAATTTAAAAAATATATAAGGCATGTCCACATCCCAGGTGCGTTGTGCCTTGGACGCGTACAACCTTTGGAAATCATTTGGATCGAAAACTATTTTTCGATCCGATGGCTCTAAAATTCGAACAAGACCATTTTCCCACTCAATTTTCCATGCTATACTACTATGTTTGCTTTGTTTTGTAATTATTTTTTAAAAATTTACCTAATTCACATTTAAATTGAACCCATCTAACTCATTTTAATCTGACTCATTTCTTTTTAACCTAAACCCACATTCCATTTCAAGGTAGAATGTTCAAATGTCCATGTGTGTGTTTCCGAAATTTCAATTCAATTATGAATCATAAGTCATGACCTTGTTATTACCCAAAATTTGTGTTCAATGTTCAATATAAGTAAAGATATCATATCTTATTATGAGTTAATTGGCTTTCATTTATTTTAACCAATAGTTGGAATTTTTAAGATGTAAACAAATCGATCAATGAGGATTAAATCATTGGATAAAAAAACCTTAGTAGCTTTTACCAATCACATCTTAAAAATAGACTTTATGTTAACATTTGGAAAGCTAACAAACTTATTGTCACATCCCAACCTAGGGTCATGACCAGTGCCCGATAGGGCACCTAGACACATACTAACCTGAATTTCCCAATTTATCCGACCTGGAAACCTACCGTA
>JAPFFP010043214.1:0-13429 GCA_026153255.1 Solanum medicagineum | reverse complement strand
CAAAACTAGTCAATTTTCTTCAAGTTTAGTCAATTGTCTTCAATTTAATCAAGTCCAGTCAAATTCTTTCAAATTTAGCCAAAGTCTTTCAAATGTAGCCAACTCTTTCAAAGTCAATCAAAATTTTAAAAGTTAGTCAACTTCCCTAATCGTCAGATAACCGCATTTAGCAGCCATTTCAAGTGCGCAAAACCTTCTTGAAGTAGAAAGGTGAACCCGAACCTTTTCTTTGGATTTTAAAATAGATTTTTCTGTTAGGTCTTTTTAAATGTTTACTGGTTTCCTAATTATCCTTAAAATTAGGTGGCGACTCTATTTTTCTTTTGAATTTCGAGAATTGATTTCTTAAATTAATTATGTTTAAACCGATTTATTGATTTTTGAATTTTTCTTTCAAAAAGCCATTTTTCGATATAACAACTCCTATACTCATAAGCTACTTGAAACATATCATATAAAGAATTCCACCTATTAGCTACCATTTTTTGAATTTTTCGAACAGGAAAATTGCATTTAATACACCTATTCTCAAATCTTTACGTCTAGCCTTAACCTGACATTTAAAAATAAAATGGTATGCTAATTCAACTTTATTAAAACAATTATTAAATAAAGAAATACCATCTCTAACAATTAAATTATATACATGTGCAGCACATTTTATATGAAAACAATCGTCATAAATAGGAGTAAGAATAGGTTTTAGATAATCTATAGCATTTTTATTACTAGAATCGTTATCTAAAGTTACACTAATTATTTTACTAGATATGACATAAAATTGTAAGACTTCAAGAATTGTTTGCGCAATAAAAGAACCGATTTTACACATTTCACAACTTTTATAACCTATAATTCATTTTTGCAAAAACCAGTTTTCATCAATCCAATGTGCAGCAATTGTAAAATAATCACTACCATTTACACCACGGCCCATATCAGAAGTAACAACTACTTTACGAGTATTATACACAAATAAACAATGAAGATATTGTAAATATCATACATGATAATTAAAAATAGCTTTTTTATTGCATTTCTTGAAAAACCATTAAACGATCATTTATAAACAATTTGAAAATAATTAATAAGACTCGGATTTGCACCAAAACTAAAAGACAAACCCGTTACAACAATTATTTTTGCCAGTTCTTCTAGGTCCCGTTGTTTATTATAGGGGCGATGTGAACTAGGACCGAAAATATTACTAGGGTTTAATTGTATCTGAACCATATTAGAACCTTCTACTCCTACGGATTGTTTGGGGAGGGGAATTTCACATTTTTGCGCATCTGCAACGGCTTGAGCATTCAAAAATTCTAACTTATAACAATTCATCAAATGATTTTTCAAATGACCTGTCCCACCCGCCTTTACCAAAGTTTTATGATATAAAACATGTTTATATTTATTACAAATAGCCTTTGTTTTACTTTCACTTTATGTCATAAATTGCCAAATAATCAAGTTTTTTACATGTTGTGCTTTAGGCCTACTAGATGTATCCGGATGTATGGGAAGGAGCGGGAGCGGGAGCGGGAGGGGGGTAGTAGTAGCAGTATATGGTTTGCATTTCATCATCATCATAAATATCATCATCTTCATTAGTTTAAAAATCATCTTCCGGTAAATCTTCACTAAAACCAAATCTTTGTCGAAGAAATTCATGATTTAATTTCGTGTTAGAATCGATATCAAAACAAGTTTCGTTACCATGCGTAAAATATTCCGTATTTATAAAAAGTGACGGTTGTCTTATTGATTTAGAAGAACTATTACCGATTATTTTTATCGGTTAATGCTTTTGCAATTCCACCCAAAAAATTACTTTTTCCCTTTCCTTTTCTACCGGAATCCATTTTTAATAAAACGATAATATGAGTTTATAATAAATGCAATAATAATTCAAGTAGTCAACTAGTAACAAGTAACAAAAAATAATTAAAGAATAAAAATTAATATGAATTAATAAGTTGGAATGAATGTACCGAACATTGTATAAAAACAGACATAGAAGCCGAAGTTGATGAAACTTGAAGTTTGAATATGCTCCACCAAATTTTGCTCCAAATTCCAAATAACGAATTAATTAATTAATAATAAGAATTTATTAATTAAGGTAAAAGAGAGTAAATAATAAATATTAACAATTATTTTGATAGTAGTAGAGAGATTTGAGAAATGAGAGAGTTGAGAAAGTTGAGAGAAGTTTAAGAATATATTGAGAGGTTGAGAGAATTTGTATGAATGATGAAATAATTGTGGGGGTATTTATAGTTGATTTTTAGGAATTAAAAAAAGAACCTAAACCAATAATTTAAATAAAAACACAACTAGTCATTGAACGACTCTTTTACCTGGAGATTGGAATAGCTGTTGGGCCATGTGCCCCACTCCAAACGGCTCTTTTGCAATTAAATTAAAAAAAATTAAAAAAAGGGTAATCAGGATCGGTTACCGGACTAGAACCGGTATTTACCGGCATTTGTTCCCGTTCCCTTCCTAGTTCCCCTCCCGTTACCCCTCTAAAACGGACCTACTGGTATAGAACTAGACTGAGTCCAGAACCAGCATTGAACCGAGACGGAACCGGACAGGTATCGGTAGGTCCCAGTTTCGTCGCCAGGCTTAGTCAAAGTATTGTGGAGGAACCAATTTGTAGAAGAAGCTTCTTGGGAGGCGGAGGAGGATATGAAGGCCAAATACCCTCATTTATTCCTGCCTGCTGATGATGAGAGAGTTGATGGTAATTATTTTCCTCTAAATTCTTGAATTTCCATTCCTCATTTCCTTTCCATTCTCAATATGATAGACGATAGAGTTTAAGAGTCCGAGTGAGGAGTGATGTGATTTGTTGATTGTTTTACTTGCTGAGTTTCTTGATCAATCGATTGCATGAGTGAGTTGCGAGTTGGTTGATTGTTAGAGTCCATAGGGAGATTCATGCCTTGATCTAATTTCCTAGCTTTCTCTTCATTTAAGGGAGAACGATTCCAAGAGGGAGGTAATGTAACACCCCCAATCCTTTTCATCTAATCTAGAGTGATTGTGCAGGAGGTGTCGAGAGAAAATTTGAGATAAACTATAGAAGTATATTTATGAGAGAGGTTTATGAGTCGTAGAATGGGTTTTCATATGAAATTCCAGGGATTCAAGTTTCAGGATCCTTCAGTTTACGAGGGGAGTTTTACGACTCGTAGAACCATTTACGACTCGTAGAGGAGGGTTTCGTGACAAATTCCAGTGAAGTCTAGTTTCTGATTCCCCATTTACGAAAGGTCATCTACGACTCGTAGGATGGTCTACGACTCGTAGGATGTTCTATGACTCGTAGAATAAGGCTTCGTATCAATTTCTAGTGACTCAGATTTTTAGGACTATTAGTCTGCGAGAGGTGTCTACGACTTGTAGACAGAGTCTCGTAGACCCAGTCGGCAATTTTTAAAGAGGGTAATCTTGTCCATTCTGGTTCCTTTTAATTAAAATCCTAGACATTTTTAGAATTGTATAAGGTCTTAAAAACCAATCTTAGGGGTATTCATTCCCCATTCTTCACCTTGGGTTTTCTTGAGAGTAAGAAAAGAGGAGAAAGAGCTATAGTTTTCAATCCAAGAGCAAGGATCAACCAAGGTTCGATTATTCTTCTACTTCCAGGTATGTAAGGCTTACCAAAGTGTGAAATTCCTTTCTTCACATACCCTTTTCATTATTTTGAGTCTATGTTTAGAAAGCATTGAGATTGAGAAATTATACTACCTTAGTGCTAAATCTTTGCTTTCATCACGAGATCTTATTATGCTACATGAGATAAATTCTATATGAATGAGTATTGGAGATTTACACATGTATTTTATACTTGATTGTATGAACCCTAAATTACATGTTTTTATGAAATTTATGTATATTATTGAGCATGTAAGTAAAATGACCATGTTGAGTTGAGGTAACTTGAGCATGTTGAATTGAGTAGATTGAGCATGATTGAGTGTGAGATGAATATTGCACTGCATGACGTACCTCATTATCCATGATCATCCAATTGCATTACATGATAAGTCAAAATGAATGAGTCTAAATGACTATTGAGTTTGAGTCGTGTTTGATTTATTGTATTGATTGATTAAGCTGGTGAGAAACTTAGTTGAGCTGAGCATTGAGTTTTGAGTTGATTGATTAAGCATTAAGGTTTGAGTTAACTAAATGAGTATTGAGGATTGAGTTGATTGATGAGTTGAGCATATTTTAGTCTTGGGAGGAGTATTGAGCACCGAGTGGGAAGCAGGTATATATCTACTTTAACCCATAGAACTACATTGCCAGCGTAGGATAGTCGTTACAGCTAGTCTAGCGAATCTTATCCCGCAAGTGGATACTTATTTTAGATCCATGAGAGAGTTGATCGTGCTTTTTCGTGGCAAGTTAAGGGCGGGCGTGGCAACAACGTCGAATTCATTGTACATCACCATAACTTATGGTGGGTGGAGAGTATGTCGGTTAGAGAAACTCCCAAGCAACATTGATTGAGCATAGCATTTTCAAACTAAATTTATTATTACTGAGTCTATTTTCTGAGTATACTTTAAAAAGCATGATTTACTTCAAATTTGCATATTGAGTCGAGATGAATGAGTTGAGCTTTACTTTTCTTGACTATTTTACATCCCATTATATTCCATGTACTGACATCCATTTGGGCCTACATTGTTTTATGATGCAGATACAGATGATAGAGGACTTCATCCCGCGCATCGTTGAGGTCCACAGATCGGTACGTTTCTAAGAGTTAGTGAGCCCCTCCTTGCGTTTCGAAGGAGCCCTTTTTATTTTCTTATCTTCATATGAGTACTTATTTCTTTTGATTGAGGTGACCATGGCCTGACATGGTACCATTCTATATTGTTGAGTAGAGGCTAGATATTAGAGTAGAGGATTTTGAGGAGTTTTATGTATCTAAACATATTTTTCATTTATAAACTATGATGCAGTAGAGTTATATTTTCCTTATGTGATGTCTCCCTGATTGAGTTATTTCTTCCGCTATCGAGTTGATGTGACAATGAGGCCAAGTGGTTCTCTTGGGGAATCAGCAATGGTTCTTCAAGTGCGGGCTACGCCAAGGGTACCCTCCCGGGGCGTGGCAACACATGTCTATTTTGATACTTGTTTACCTATGTGGATGGTCTGAAACTAGTGTTATATATTGTTTGGGAGGCTAATTCGCAGTTATACTCCTGGCTACACCTTGTGACTTTGTGGTTATGATTTGTTATTATGATTCTGTAGGAATACTCTGGTTACTGGATTGTGGATTTTATTATGAGATGAATGTTATACCTGGGATTCTAGTTAGATGGTCTATTGTTGGTTGGGATATTTGTTATGTTTATCAGCTAGGCAGCCTGCTATTCTTTCCAGGGGACTTGTTATAATTGTTAGCTGGCTTGTATATTGTTTTTCTAATTCCTGGCTATACTTATCAATGGAAATGTTGTTCATTGTACTAGGTTACCTGGAATTTGGGTTGTAGTTCTACCTAGGAGATACATGTGACACCCCAGGAGACCAGTTAGGTTGTCTACTATTGTTCAGCATGTTGATTGCACTTATCAATTAGATTGTCTATTGTTACTATAGATACCTATAGTGTCTTAAGTTGGATAAACCTATTGACGGCTAGACACAATCTTATATTATTTCTATGATACATAGTCTATTTGGTTATGTGTGTGTTGGTTGGGTTGTTGAATACTGGGAACATTCTATATTCTAGATACTAATTACGTGTTATACTTCCGACTACATATGAGGGTATCGCTTAAGGTTTAGTCAGGTATGGTCAACCTTCATACCCTGATATCCAACCCAGGGTATTGTTCTAGTTTGTCATGCCCTGATGTCTAGCCTAGGGTATTATCTGAGTTGCCACACCATGATGTCTAGCCCAGAGTATCGTCTGAGTTCATCACGCCTCGATGTCTAGCCCAAGGTACTGCACATCCTGATGTCCAGCCTAGGGTATTGCCCGCCCTGATGTCCATCCTAAGGTATTGCCTGAGTCTAGTCCAAGCATAGTCTGAGGGCCGAATATACATAAGGGTGCCTACTGAGTTTCATCCGCAGTGCGAGATTCAGGTTCTATGTTCTTTTCTTGCCATCAGAGTTTGGTTACTGCTTCAGATACAGTTAACTGGTTGAGGTCTTTCCCATCATTTGCTGATGATCCTTGTATCTATACACCTATACACGCCTTGTTTGTGTGTGGGTGTACCTTATGGTTTATAGGGGGCCAATTGGCATATAAGCATAAATGACTAGGGCCTTAAACTCACATACAACACTATACCTCGATCTTGCAATAACCGTGATATGTTTTCACTCAGTTTCGTCAATTGATTTTGTTACTGTTGGTCGTGCTCATGGTCTCTCTCTACTTTGTTGGTTCTTTTAGTTTTACTCAGTTGGGTCGTCAGACGCCATAAACATAGTTGACACTTGATCTTCGGGTTTCGTCAATCGATACCATTGCACATTGCTTGGGTTCATTGAGTTGGAGTTTTACGGTTTTCCTGATATGTTTATCTCTTGACCTAGGTTTTGATAGCTGGCAATACAGTATTTCATTACATTGTTCTTACCATACTTATAGTATTTCACTCAGTCATCCGATGATGCCTATAGGGTGACCTTTACTGGTACTTACCACTAGTTTTTGCATCTGCTCATGGTGTAGATCAAGGTACGAGACGTGACCGTTGATCTAGTGGCTTGTAGACGCTTTAGGAGACTTTAGGTGAGCACCAACAACTTTGAGATATTCTATAGTCTCCTTCTGCTCAGTGGGTTGTCTTTTGTTTTCAGACACTGGCCTTGTATATATAGTTGCATCTATGTATGTGGGTTGCTATTTTGGTTTTTTTTTGTGTATATATATATATATATATATATATGTATGTATGTATGTATGTATATTGTATTTTGAGTATATAGTAGCTTCGTACAGGTGAATTCCAGGTTTTGGGTAGGTTATATATCTTTAGTTTTTATTGGTTTTGTTAGCTATCATTATGCCTGGCTACTAGGACAGGTACCAGGAGCTGGATTGGCTTGCCTGTATATGGGATCTAATAGGTGTCATCATTACCTGAAAGGTCAGGTCATGAAAAGGTGGTATCAGAGTTTTAGGTTCACTGGTCTTATCTGTACAGTGCTAGCTTCTAGTAGACTCATGTGGATGGATGCAGAGACATTCATGACTTATCTTCAAGAGGCTACAAGATGCTTAGGAAACTCCCCCTTATTGTTGACTTTGTTCTTGTGGTATTGCCAATGGTCTGTCGATTCAAGAAGCCGATTGTTCCATTCTTTCGCATATAGGTCGCGTAGAGGTTCCGGGTGAAGGAAGGGTTATGCCGTCAGTCCCTAAGAGGGAGCAGCTCCCCAGATCTCGTTGAGTAGGGACAGGATGCCTTAGTTTCCTCATAATTGGAGGCACTAATTCCCGCACAGGGCCCCAACCACTTTTGTGATTACACTAGAGGTACAAACGGCTCTTAAGCAGTTGATAGTTGCACTTGGGGGCATTCAGCTAGGCCCAATTTTTGCAGCATAGGTCCAAGTAGTGTACACCCGTTTGAGCGAGCAAGTTAGTTACGAGTCTAAAGGGACCTGCGACAAGTAGGCGCGGCATGAGGGAGGTTTCAGTGGATGTTGATCTAGATTCAGGGGATCAAAGGATAGATCGCCATCGAGGTTTAGATATATTCAGCCAGTCATATTTATAGGGCCTTGGAGGCAGATGATACAGGTCGTCGCATCCGAAAAGTAAAGCCCAAGCTTTCCCGAAGTGTTATGACTATGGAACATTAGACCATTAGTCTAGAGATTGCCTAAGCAGGGTAGCATACTTAGCTTCGTGGGCCGCCAAATTAGTTACCCCACCGACCATTAGGTCCAGAAGGTCGGATTTGGGTCATAGAGGCAACACTAGAGATGGAGGTTATAGAGCCATTCTTGCACAACCCCAGCTCGAGTAGAGGCCCAGGCTTCAGATGAGTCCGCCATAGGTATTACTATTTTGTGTCAGTTGTCGACTTCATGTTTATTTGATTCAGGTTCTACCTTCTTATATGTATTTGTTCATTTTACCGCTTGCTTGAGTATGAGCTCCGAGTCCCTTTTATCCTAGATCCGTGTATGTGGGAGATTCTTTAGTAGGGGATCAGATATGGAGGTCTGAAGTAGTGACTCTTCAGGGTTGTGACATTCATGTAGGCTTGAGATTGTCAGATGGGCTTCATTTTGATATTCTCCTGGATATGGATTATTGGCTCCATATCGTGTTACGGTAGATAAATACACAGGGACTATTACCTTGGCTATACTTGATATGTCTCCAATAGTGGCTAAAGGTCTGTTAGTTGTACATCAACTGGTATTATGTTCTATGCTCATGCTCAGACATTGTCCCCACTAATTGTTTGGCATACTTGGCCTATGCTTGTGATGTGACAACTGAGGCCCTATTGCGAACACTGTTCCTGTAGTTGTGAGTTCTTAGATATGTTTTCTACTGATTTGCTGGATTATTTCTAAAGAGAGATGTTGATTTTAATGTAGAGGTCAGGTCCATCCATGGAGGATTAGGGTGGAGGATATCCAGAAAATTTCATTCCGGATTCATTATGGTCATTATGAGCTTCTAATTAGATCTTTCGGGCTAACTAATGCCTTGTTATATTTATGGTTATGATGACTTATGTGTACTATTCATATTTGTTATACTGTTCCTATTAGGGCCCTACTTGCTGAGGGATGATTTGTTAAGTACCAAAGTGTTGTGATTGATCTCCTAGATGTTAGAATTACTGGATCTTAGTCTGTCGAGGCAACATGTGTCACATTTGATTATGGAGGCTGGCTATAAGCTGTATAATGTTGATTCATGGTAGTTCCATGTGCTGGTTTTGGGGCCGAAGGGTATTGAGTAGTAGTGGTTTACTTTCCTTGCTCATAGTTTTTCATTGTGACTAGATGATAATAGCTACTGAAGACCGTGGCCGAGAGTATGATATATAGCTATATGTGGAGGAAGGTATATGGAGTTTACTGGTGATGGATATATTGGGTATCTGCTATATGTGTAGAGATCTAACGACTATTGAGAGTGCGGTGATTAGTATACTAATTATTTGTTTCATTCCTGAGTATTTGCTATCATGTTGAGGCTACTGATGGTTGTTGCATCAATAATCTGTTATATTGAGATGATGTTCTGACTATTTGTTACACTTTTATGATGGCAATTGTGGTAGTGATTGACTAATTGAACAACAAGGAAAAGAGGATAAAACACCTATGTAGGAGTGTGATTGTACCAACTATTGTCTGCAATGGTTTTTGGTTAGCATGTGAGCCATCTATGGTTGATTTGTGGGAATTGTTTGTATAAGGAAACAAGGAATTGAGTAAAAGTCGTACATGTAGAATATGACTACGGTTGTGGATAATTATGAGTATGCAGATATCTGCTGGTGTGTTGAGGGCATATATACCTAGCATGTTGATTCCTATTACATGCAACTGATTGAGCTGATGGAATGAGTGTGTGATCGTTGAGGATCCCTAAAATATTGCTACACTGATTCTTTGTTACATACAAACGGGTTGTTGTATTTCTGGTTAGTTGCAATTACCAAAATTATTGTGGGACACTGAGTATGCCTATAACCATTGTATTTACTGCCTACTATAAGTCAAGGTTAGGACCCCTCTACATTTCTGGTTGGTCGACAAAATGAGCATAGTCTTGACAGATTAGGCCACTTGAGATTCTGAGGCAAGTTAAAGTCGTATATGTGGTGAAAGCACCCCAGTCTATTTAAGTCTTCAAGTATGTCCTTATCCTTACTTTCACAAATGAAAGTTCTATTAGTGGGAGATGTTGTAATGACCCTCCAGGTCATTTCAGTATTTCTGCAAATATTTGGTCAGTTTCAGCATGCACATAGTGACCTTGAGCCATTTTTGACTTGATAGTACTGTTGGTATGGCTATTGAGTGAAACGGTTGACATTTATATAACTTTTCGAGTTGAACAAAAGATTATAATTTTAAAATAAATTTTTAGGTAAACGGTCTTGGAGTGGGATTCTAACAGTTCCATCAGCTCCGGAACAACCAAATTAGGCTAGGAACATGTTTCGTGCAGTTATAAGCTGTTAGAACAGGTCTATAGTTGACTTTAGTCAACACCCTCGAGAAATATGCCCAGATGAGAATTTTGATAGCACGGTAGCTTTAGAATGTCGAGTTTGGTCTAAAATGATCATTCGTTTGACACCGTGGACTTCTGGATGCGATTTGACCCTCATGGGCTTTCCGTTAAAAGTTGCATATAAGGAAGCGGGGCCCATATTGGATTGCGATGACCTCCTATGGGAATTTTGTCTGGGACATTGGATTCGGAACATCGAAATTATTAGAGTTACATAGTTTCTTTGTAAAACTTGAAGTCCGAACAGCTCGAGACATCAAAAACAGGGACTGAAAAGTTACTGAAAAAGGGGATGACATGTAGGCTTTGGTGCTGCCATATGGCATGACTTGGCGATGCCACATGGTAGTGACATCGCAACTGGTATCTCATATATATATAATAATGTTGGTTCCAGGAAAGTATATTTTATATATATACACACATTAATTTTGCATTGCATTTTCGAGGGCATTTCTTATTCGATTTGGGTGATTCAAAAGGCTAACTTGTGTATTTTTCAAAAAGGAACATCGCCAAATGTCAAAATTTGTTTTTGGCATGCTGTTCAAGGTAAAAATAACTGTTTTTGTTACATATATTATCATAATTGTTGAAAACTTCAATTTACAATATCTTCGCTGTTGCTTATCAAAATTGAGTAAAATTTGAGTCTAAATTGTACTACTTTTTGAGGCGCAAATTGTGGTATATTTGTATTTTGTTAATTTGGTTTTATTTTTGAGAAACCTAACGAAGAAGCTGTTGTACATATATATTTTTTCATAAGAAATGTAACTCTGTTTTTGAGTTGTTTCTAATTGTTTAGAGTCTCGTTTGAGCTCAATTTCTAGTTATAGACTAGGGTGACAAAGAGATCATTTTACGGGGGTGGTTTGGTATATCAGATGTTGGTCCCTTTTTTTCATTTTAATATCTATTGACGTATCTTTCCCCGTTTCTTAAGATATTATAGTCGGAACAATCATAATGATATTGCATGTTTTGACAGCTGAGTAGCATTTGGAAGCAGTCCGAAAGATCTTTTGGAGTAAAGAATGCTCCATTAGAATTTTAAAATATTATGAATAATAAGTCATATCTCTATAGTTAATATAGATTATGTTTTGATATTCTAAAGGTGTTGATCATCACTTTAAACATCTCCAAACCTTTTTAAAGGTTGTGAAACAAAATGGATTAGTAGTTAGTGCCAAAAAGTGGACTGATTTAGTCATCCTATCCACAATCACTCATACTGAGTCATGCTGCTTTCGGTACCTTGGTAAACAGGTAATAAAATCCATATTGATCATCTCCTATTTCCACTCAGGAATTTTGAAATTCTGAGCCAATCCACACAGTCTATGATGTTTGACCTTAACCTGTTGATAATTGGGGCACATAGAGATGAATTCAACAATGTCCTTCTTCATTCCATTCCACCAATAGACTTCTTGGTGGAACCAGGATGGATAGAATATCTGGAGTTGTGAGCTTCGGTCATGATTCTTCCTCAGACACCATCGACATCAGGCACACATAATCTACCCAGGTATCTCAACACCCCATTTCCCCCTTTGGAGTAAACCATCACCTTTTGCTTGTGAACTTCTTCTTTAGATTTGGAATAAAACAGGGTCTTGGTCTTGCTTTTGCTTCACTTCTGACACTAAAGATGAAGCAGAACCATTTTGGACATTGACCCTGCCTTTATTATTCTCCTCAAGTAGCACTCCCAGTCTAGCTGGAACTTCCTCAGCCAATTCTTTCTTCCCTTCCTCCACATAGGCAGTACTACCCATAGACAACCTGCTAAGAGCATCAGCAACAATATTAGCTTACCTGGGTGGTAGAGAATGCTCAAGTCATAATCCTTGAGCAACTCCAACCATCTCCTCTGCCATAGGTTGAGCGCCTTCTGACTGAATACGTATTGCAAACTCTTTTGGTCAGTGAACATATCCATGTGCACTCCATACAAATAGTGACGCCAGATCTTAAGTGTGAATACCACCGCTGCCAACTCGAGATCATGAGTCAGATAGTTCTTCTTGTGGATCTTAAGTTGTCTTGGAGCATAGTTATCACCTTCCCTCTCTGCATAAGCACACAACCCATTCCAACTCTGGATACATCACAGTATATCACAAAGTCTCCCATCCTGTCGGGCAAAGTCAAAACTTGTGTTGTAGTCGGTATAGTCTTTAATTCTTGGAAACTTCTCTCACATTCATCCGAACACATGTCTGCATAACGCAGGAGCGCAGACATGTACATTTTTGCATTTTTCCGAGATTTCAAGTTCCCATCAAAAAATTGAAAAAAAAACATAAGTGTTGATTTGCGCCGCATGCGTGTCGCACCTTGGGCGCGCATCAACACTGTCATGGCTCAAATTATGAAAAATTATTTTTCAACCTGGTTGCTCTAAAATCGGGCCAAAACCATTTACTTGCTTGATTTTTCGCGCTGATCGCAAATTCAATCTCGAATTTTTCATCAGAGTTCGGGAAGATACGTCATGTGTATGATTATGTTCTAGGGGTATTTTGATAATTTTACAGGGTGTTACATCACACCTTTCAATTATGCTCGGTTAGTTGCTAATTAAGTAATTATTTGTATAGCCAAAACAATATAATTACGAGGTCCTTCCCAAGCTCCAAAAGTTGGCAAGTATCTTGGGTGATTGAATTAAGGGTGACAAAAAGGTTTCAGAATTTAAAAAAATTGACACAAGTTTTAATTATTAGGTGTAGGTGACAAGTTTATAATTAAGGGTTAATGATATTTGACAATTTTCAAACAAGTCCCCAAGTTTTTCTTTGTACATTTTAACCCACTAAAAAAAAGCCCCTAATTCGCCAATTTGGGAAATGTCCCCAACCGCTGCTAATTTCTCCTCTCCCCTTTCCCGCGAATTTCATGGTCTTCTTCGATAGCATCACGACTTCTTCTTCTATATCATCGCAACTTCTTCTTCTTCTTCCTCTTCCTCTTCCTCTTCCTCTTTCTTCTTCCTCTTCCTCTTCTTCCTCTTCCTCTTCTTCCTCTTCCTCTTCCTCTTCCTCTTCCTCTTCCTCCTCCTCCTCCTCCTCCTCCTCCTCCTCCCCCCCCTCCCCCCCCCCCCCCTCCCCTCTCTCCCCCTCTCCCTCCTCCCCCTCTTCCCCCTCT